>JAOVVF010000039.1:22640982-22655564 GCA_028565595.1 Duopalatinus emarginatus | reverse complement strand
GATGATGATGATGATGATTATTATTATTATTATTATTATTATTATTATTATTATTATTATTATTATTATTATTATATACCAAACATTAAAAATAACACAAACTTACCACACCCACAGATGTGAAGGCAGCCACCATATTGATTAGAGTTGGGATCATATTGAATTTCCCTGCCTGCAAAAATGGCAGAAAATTGTGTGAATTCACTGTAACACACACATACATTCACACAGATTTTATTTATGGAAACACTGAGCCAGTTTCTTGGAAACTCACATCTCCGTTGACCATCACATCAAATCGGATAGCAACTGCCTTCAGCAGAGTGCGGTACTCTGTCCCGTTCTCCATCTTAAAGTACTTTGCAAACCTTGAAGCAACATTACACATATGAGATTCAGTTATGCATATGAGCTTCTGAATTTTCCAGCCTGAAAATTTACATGGGACTAACTGGTTCACTGAGGCACAACCTATACGACTAGGTTTCAGGAAGTAAATAAACTGCATCCTATTCTAGTTTGCACAAACCTAAAGTTGTAGCCTGGTGATACGCTGGTTTTCTCAGACATGGCATCCAGACGAGTAAAGGAGTATGCAGGCTTACAGTCGTCATCTGATTTATCCAGATCACACACCCAGGCTATCTTTATGCCTATTACTCCACCCTGTGATGAGGGAGAAGGAAGAATGAAAGAAAGATTGAGAATAACAGTTGAAGGAGCAGTTTTAATTTTTTTTTTTAATTGTCATGTAAACCTTCCCCTGACCCCAACTAACCCCATCATGAAACATCCTTCTGAGTTTTTTTTGGAGGAATATTTTAAATTTGCTTTATTGCTCGGACTGTATTGAAATGTAATACTAAATACTGCAGAATACTAACAAAAACCTAGCCGGATTTATTGTGTATTGCATATCAGTATAATATAATACAACACTGAAGTGTTACACACTGTACCTTTAAAGTTATCTGATTGAACTCATAGAAACATAGAAGAGACTCACTTTATTAGCCAGCGTGCTGAAGTTCTGATGGCTGAACCGGATCACATCTCCCACTCGGAATATAGGGCAGTAACTGTTACGTTCAAAGTCAAAATTGCACGCCTTTATGTAACTGCTGTTGATGTTGGGTAAAAAGTTTCCTCTGTGTGTGTGAGAGAGAGATAATGTAAGACACAGTGCAGGCAAGTGTGTAAAACAGACAAAGATTGTTAGGATGAGAAGAAATTTTGATTTTATTTGACTCATACTTGTATGTATGCATTTTTGCACATTTTTTATTTAATACTAATGTCAGGTGTTTGAGTATCTGGATCTGATCCTGAGAATAAACATACTAGATTCTGTTAAATTATGCAAGATGTCACAGACAGGATATCACCTTGTGGTTTAACGTCATTTGTGTTCTATTGTTGGATTCACATGGGCTAATGGGGTCACCTTATTTATGAGAAGATTCCATCAGGACAGGCCACTCTTGTGGTATTTATTGTTTTAGAAATCAATTTTTATGATAGCTGCATGTTGACAGCCTTCAAAATATTCTTCCTGTTTACCAGTTCCTTGGTGTTTTCCTAAATTCAGCCACTGAAATAGTATGTGTATCGCATTTGGCATTCCTTATCAAAAGCAAAAATTCCCATTTCAGTGGACCAGACTGAAGAACAGGCCACTCCAATACTTATAACTTGTTTCAGATATATGTTAGTCACTATCTGGATACTTGGTAGTACATTGGTTCATTGGTGCATAGAGGTTGATATCTGGGGTTGCTTCAGTTGGTCAGGTCAGAAACTCAGCTGAGTATCTAAATGTACTGAATGACCAAGCTATCATATCAATGGATCAAAGGCACAGAGCAAATGTCAAACAAATTATCAGACTCAAATAGTTAAAAAGGGAATTCACACATGAAAGTCTTTATGATGTGTTGGAAAAGACATTATGGAGTGCTTTAACTCTCCTGTCTACAACAAGATTTCACAAAAAATGAATGCAACTGGACAAAATAATAAAGGGCACAACTTTTTTTGGCCAGGTGATTAGTGTTTTACTCTTACTGGTACCAGTGTTACTACTATTACTACTACTACCACCACCACCTATAGTCAACTGCTAGTACCAGTACTGTTTATTTACTTACTTAGTACTGCTTCGACTAATAATAATAATAATAATAATAATAATAATAATAATAATAATAGTGTGTCTGATAATATTACTATCAAAAACATGATACATATTTGAGTCCTTACTTTGTGAAGTTGAAGCGAGGAAAACGGATACTATTTTTGATAAATATGGTGAAGTTCTCAACCTCCATCATGGGGGTTCTAAAAGACAAAAAATATATTCATTTATCCATTTGTTATCCACCCATTACAATTATACAATTTAAAAATGCATGCATCCGAATAAATTAAAATACCATAAATTTCAAAACAACATTCCATGTACTAGACCATGTCTATATTCTGACTCATTCACTTATTAAGGCAGTCACTACATACTCACATTGGGACGTCATCTACCTCTGCTGGACACCATCCTTTGATCTGACAGGTTTTCATCTTGTTATAGTTCACACACTTTCCTGTCAACAAACCTAGCCAACATATATGTATGTGTCAGTACACATATGCAGAAACACACACACACACACAGAGTTTTGCCTTGATATTTTTAGGAGGACCTTCCAGTTACATAATTAATAATGCAGCTAATTAATGTTAAGCCTAACCCCCCCCCTTCCCCCCCGTCCCATCCCCACCAGCTGCTGCTCTCTGGGTGCCATAAATAGGGGCTGTCCACCACTCCGGGCAGGTGTATTTGCTGCATTCAGTACTCTGTGTGTTTCACTGCATGAATAGGTTAAATGCAGAGGTCAAATCCATTTTTTGTGCAAGAACAGAAGGCCAATTATTTTACTTTGATTTTCACACACACACATACATACACACATGTGGCAAAAGTTACAAGCTGGTTCGGTGTGAGACCATCTTACCATTAGAGCCTGGCTTTGACATTAATTTTGTGCAGTTGTCGTCATGTTCACATTTGAATTTTCCCTCACTCTAAAACACACATGCACATAAAGCATTATGCTTAAAAAAACACATTTATTGTTTTATTATTATTTATGTACTACATTCCTGAATTTGGAGACTAGTGATACAGTGTTCACTTTGATAGTATGTTGTGCTGCTGATAATGTTCTGTTACTAACCTCAGGACACAAGCCCTGGACCTGGTTCTCTGTGGTGATGAGTTTAGTAATGATGCAGAACACTGAGGCCCCCTGGAGGATGAACACACACATGTAAATATCTTTGTGTTCATACCATACTGTAGCTGGTCACTATCACACAAAACAACAGCAGCATTTAACATTACAAATAAAGTAATAAATATCTCAAAGGTCAAATATGTATGAAGAGGTTAATTACTCTTCAGTAAAAATAATGCCATGATTAAGAATAGAAAACATCCAAAAACAATAGCCCATGTGCAGTGGGTTAAACTGGATAAATCAGCTACACTGCTGAATTTGATGGACCTGTGAAGGTGTGACAAAATCAGCGACATCCATGGTCTTATTGTGGTGAACTCCAAATCCTTTGACTTTAGTCATCACTGATGATTCGATTGCAGTGTCTCTCTCTTGATAGGCCTTCTCATACAAAAATACCCAACTGTCAAAAAAGAGAGAGAAAGCAAGAGAGAGATAGAGGGAGAGAGAAATAAGAGATGGGAAGTGGGGGAAAACCACATAAATGTGCAAAAGATGTTACACTCAAACTCAAACATGCAGTGTAGAAATGAATCTTCAAACAATCCTAAACTACTTCATAATCCCATAATGCTTAAAAACCCTTTGGTTTACCTCTAATTAAATGATTTTTAAATAGCCTTACCCAACAAAGTAAGAGATAATGAGCAGCTGAACAACTCGATTGATGATGCCGATGGTCCAGCTTTTCACCACCACAGATTTTGTTGTCTCATAAGTGAAGAAATCTGTTATGCAGCCCCACATCTTTCACGCCCTGCTGTAAAAAAAAAAAAAATCAAAAACAATACACTATACTGCTGTGAACTAGTGTCTTTTTTCCTCTGATGTTAAAGACAAAATTGTAAAATCCAGTTTGTTGAGTTTTTAATTGTCAGTCCAAGTCATGAAACTTTCAATGAGCAAAAACATAATATGAAAAAACTTTCCTTATTAGTATCATTTGATACCGATATCAAGTCAAAAGCTGAAGAGGGATGAAGGGCTGTTTCTGTGTTGCGGGTCTTCTTTCAGTGTGCTGCGGATCCTCCCTCCCTCTAGCACTTTCTTTATATTCCCCACCTCTTTTCCCAGCCTGACACACAAGACTATGCTTACACAACATGCTAAACGGGTCAATAAAAAATCAATAATTAGTAAGTGGCTTAATAGCAACCAATTGTGTATTAAATAAAAAGATGATTGATAGCTCAAGGTGGTGGTTGTTACAGTATTAAGAATAATAATAAACTGTATTATTAGTTATTAAATGATAGCATGTATTATTGATGTTTCATAAGCATAGTATAATGGAAGAATTGTGGAATAATGGAATAATGTTGTGGATTTCTTTTTTTCAAATATTAACATTAATGTGGAAATTCTCTGGAGAAGAAATATAATTTAAAGTCATAGTGTTTATCGTCATATGTACAATTAGAAACGAGTTTCCCCATACAGTGAAATTCCTACTTTGCTTAACCATCTGAAATTTAAAGACATAAGGCATGAGAAAGTATACATATATACATATATATATAACTGCCTATGCAATATATCTATATATTATATCTAATATCTAATTTATATCTCCATATCTATATCTAATCTAATTTTACTTGTTAATTACAGCTCTTAACTACACAAGACAGTAATGTCTATAGTCTGACAAACAATTACTATTACTATCCATCCATAAAGATCAATTATACCACACTACTGTCAAATGCTTAAATTTCATTGGTCAGATAATGTACATTTTCTGTAACAGAATCCCTGACAATAATGTCACTCTAATTCAAGTTATTATTAGTGTTTATTTTAACATATTATTATTTCCAAAATACACAACCTATAGAGAAAGTTTTATAGTAGACGTTTCACAAAAACTAATTTTAAATTTGTGTGTAATTGAAAGGAGTCTCCTATGTCAGCGTTTTGAAACATGACAAGATTTAAATGGAAAAAGTAAAGCTGGTGAGGGAATTATTATTTTTTTTATAGCATAAAAACAACTGTCTGACATTGAAAAGGCATCTGAACATGTTATTTGGTTGGTGTATGGTGTAAAGGTGAAAGTACAAGTAAAGTGACTGACATACTAAGCACAAAGAAATTTAACCTCTGCAGTTAATCCATTTGTGCCTGTAAATACATGAGTGTGCATGTTTCTACTATATTAGGAATATCTGTACACCGGCACATTCATGCAATTATCCAATGTGGAAGAAGAGCAAGTTTAAATAATTAAATAATTGTATGTAATTGCATGAATATGCAGGTGTAAAGGTGTTCCTTATAAAGAGTAATGTGAGCATAAATGTACATGCCTACCTTGTATCTGTGTTACATAGGTCAGCATTTTTTCCCGAGACACTGGTGCACCACCTCATTGGTGCTGAATTTGTGTAGGCAAAGAGACACTCTGCAACTCAGTATGTCTTTATATATTTAGTTCAATTTGATTTTATTTGTATAGTGTTTTTAGCAACAGACATAGACCCTAAGCAGCTTGATGTCGAATTTAGTTTTCTACTGAACAAGACGGGTGTAAGTGACAAGCAGAAGACGTGGGGAAAACATTTAGAGTAACCAAATCTAAAGGGAACCCATCCTTTTTATATTACTAAAACTAATATACAACTAGAATATAGCTTAAGATGAGTACAGAATAGATGTAAGCTCATAGTAAAAGTTTTTTTTTTAATGAGAATATTTTCTTCTAGAATTTTATAAGAAGTCAGTCATCATAATTACAGCAGCAGTTCTTAGATACAAGTCTACAGTATCCAGGTGAGATGATCAGTTAAAGAAGATGATCAGTTATTTTTATTGTATCTATGTTGGACCAGCTATAATTATAAGATTGTCCTTTGCTAGTTACATGTCAGAATGATAAAATTGACTAACCTTAGATCATCCTCTTTTCCATCTGTTGCTAAGGAGTGTACTGTGTTAACATTTAAGAATATTAGTATGTGATATGCTCATGCTTAAACTGTTAACTAGTCAAACAGGTCCTCCCCTCCCTAGTATAAATTGTACTTGTAAATTGTAACTGTACATGTCTTGCATTGTTGAATATGTTTTTTTTCCCTTTATTTTGGTCCTGGAGAAACGTTATTTCATTCACTGTGTACTGTATACACTGTATATGGTTAGAATGATACTAAAAATCCACTTGACCTGGGTTGACACATGCTTTTTCTAGTAAATGTACACACAAACCTCCACAAAGATGCATATTAATGCTTAATCGTGCCTGCTTTTAAACTCTCTCGATTCACTAGACGAGTGGCTCACAAAGTGAAGGCTTTGAAGTCTTTGTTTGACCAGTCAAGTGATTTCATCCAAATCTCAATAACTCACAAGCTCATTAATAATGCATCTTAAAGCTAATGTGTTCTACCACGCTCAGAAATAGAAATCGCTATGACGCTAATGAATAGAAGGAATATTACTGTACACATTTTCTACTCTTAGGAATTTGCAGTGAAAGAAATGCCTGGCTATAAAAAGTTCCCTTTGTCTAAACTAGCTAAACTTTTGATGTATGACTAAAGGTGTAAGAGTCAGTCACATCTCATCATAGTGCACTTCAAATCTATAATTAGTGTTAATCCAACAATTAATAATTGATGAACAACGATTCGGTTATTAATTTTCTTCAGGCAAGGGAACATACAGTATAATCCTCCAGTCAATATAGGTCACTGAAAAACACAGACATCTCAATTTGTTCTGGATAGCAGGAGTAAAAATTATCTTAAAACACTTAGACATGATGTAATCATAGAGTGAAATGCAGCAGTGTGTCCAACCTTTACTGTGGACTTTAATCCAGACATAATTCAAATACAGACAGTAATGTCAAAGTTCAAGAAGCTTGTAGGAAATGTCTCTTTTTCGATTCCTCCTGCAAAGCAAATAACTATACAGACCTTGTTTGTGCATTCTATCCCATCCAGTTATTTAATGGATACTCATATTCGAGGCATTTTACAAATTACCACAGATAAAAGGAAGGATCATATAACAACCAGAATACATTAAACACACACGATGAGCATGATGGTCATCTTTTAACATGGCCATATGAGTGACCATTAAGTTTGCGGTTTTGTCTTAATGTAGGAAGTTCAACAGGGCTTTCTCTTTCCCTCTGTCTCCCTCTCCCTCCGTCTCTCCCTCTGTCTCACTCTGTCTCCCTCTCTTCCCCTCCCTCTCTACCCTGTAAACATATTCACACACCACTCAAGAGCAACACAGGACAAAGCACCAGATTTCAAAAACACTGGGAGACCAGCACTATAGTCAGGTCATGGAGAGATCATGACTGCGGTCATTCAAAGCGATGCTGAGTGCTGCACATCTTGATTTGATTCTCTTGAAACAAGAGCTTTAGAACAGACAGAGCAAGAGAGAGAGAGATGCGGAGATAATGAAAGTGTGAGGGGGTAGAGAAAATGGACTTGACTCAATACAAATTGATGAATAAGACTGTAGCAAATGCAATAAGGAGCAAAGTGGTTTGAGAGCCAATGCTGGGAGAAAAATGGACAGAAAAGGAAGAGGTAACAGAGATATGTAGGATATGTAGGCAGAGAAAAACAGAGGGATCAGTCACAACATTTTGAACCTTTAGTAAATAAACTGGTATGTTTAAAGGACCCTACCTTCACAGGGATGACAAACAAAATGTCATGTTAATAAAATGAAAAGTTCAAAAATCTTTTAAAGGAGGAAAGTCTGAGGAAGATAATCAAACAAATCAAGAGGTAAAAAAAAAAAGTCAAAGATGCCACATACATTTCAGAGTAGACTAAATAAAAATAAATAAACAGGAGTTAAATGATCAATTTAATAATTTAAATACGTTTAATGTTGTTTTGCCACAAGTGTCTCAGTCACATTTTTCTCTTCATCATCTGAGCCCTGGCGGATATGTCAAGACAGAGAAACAATTGACATTTGACAAAAGAATAAAATGCTACTTTTCATTTTTCGATAATGGCACTCTAATTTGGAATCAGTGTTATCATGAGTCTTTCAACCACTGGTTGACTCATAGTAGTATAAAATAAGAATAAAATAAGAATGTGTCAGCCACACTTGCGTATGTGCATGATGAATTACATAGTAAATGTAAATTACACCGTAAATTTTCAACAACTATTAAAATTATTACAATTATTAATTTGATTTGATTTTCACAGTAGTATTTATTTATTCTCTTCATGTACTTACTTTTCTTTTATGTTTTCTTTTGGTTGCCAATTTATCAAGTCAAATTCCTTGTATATGACAACGTATTCATCAATAAAATAATTTTTTATTCTTTTACATGCACATTTATGGTGAAGACACTTTTATACCGGGCAAATTACAAATGTGCTCGCAATCTCTATTAATAAGCGCATCCTAATACAGCTCACTAGGTCTGAAACTGATTCTAAATCTAATCTGTCAAAACTCTGATTCCAAATCTGATCTGTCAAAACTCAGATTCTAAATCTGATGTCGACGAGACAGATTACATGTTTGTGTAAAATCTTATGATGCATTTCAGATCAAATCAGTTGGATTGTTGTGAGGCATGAGAAAATATGCCTCACAACAATATCACACATTAGCTTACATTTAAATAGGGACTTAAAAATAGTGTAGAATCATGAATGTTTTTTTTTAATATTGTACACTTACTTTTATGTTAAATATTTCAAAATTGTAAAATCTTTTATTTATCTATTTAAATGAGGAAAAACCCAACACGTCAACATGAAAATGTAGAGCAGCAGCCTTTTGTTTTAATTTAGCTTATTTAATTTTGTATAATTTACTGTATATTATTATTATTATTATTATTATTATTATATCATTTTAAGAATTACTTAAGCAGTTAAACTGCCATCAAGTGCTGATCAAATGTTGTTTGTATCAAAAGTTCTAACATAATAACATGCTGCTTATGGATGAAGAATTTTAAGACAGGCCATGACCACAAGTTGAGACAGATGGTAAAACAGTAAAAAGCATTTTTTGTGGTGTAAGGACAGAGACTATCACCTAACGATCAGGAGCCTTCAAATCAAAATGGAGTGATCAGACAGAGTTAATGTGCACTAATGTGTGTGTATGTGTGAGTGTAGTATTGAGTTACATTCACTTGGACCCTGACAGTCTCCTTTGTCTGCCTTGTGAACTCCAACATGGCCTCTCCACTTTAAATCCATAGCATAAACAGCTAACATTAAAATCTTTCAATCCATTGTGACAGCACCTTTCCACATTGCCCTGTCTGCTTCCTTACCTTCCTGTTTTGCTCCATATCTCACCTATTACACTAACCACACTCCAAACAAGCTTTTCTTATAACCAAATACTCTTTCCACTTCTCCTTGTCAAAAACCACAAGGCATCCATTTACTGACATAATGTTTAAAGGAGATTGTGTTGTATATGTGTGGTTGATGGTGGAACATTGCCAAGATACAAACTACACTGCAGAGAAGAATGCAATTAATAAACCATCATAACAAATCCAGACTTAGACAGCAGAAAGAAGAGATATGATCGATCCTTGTAGAAAATAGGGGGTTTAATGAGAACGTCATACTTACATAATGTTGTTCAAAAACTGGACTGAACACCATTTTGGCTCATACTAAACACCCATAAAAACCTGTCAGATTACACCAAGCATCAATAAATACCAGTTTAAAACACCAGAACATTTAAATACGTACAGTATACATTTAAAATGATAATCATTAACAATGATATAAAAGTGCAGGTTTTTTTTACTTTATTCTGTATAATAAAACATCACAGGACAGTACAGTAAAATAGACAGAATGGTGTGATGATGCTGACAATTTTGCAATAAAAGTACATTGTGTAGAGTTTTGATCCTCTTATGCCATTTTTATGCTAAAAATAATTATTTATTAAAAAAGTCAAACAGCATACTTTTTTGTCATTTTACAGTTCAGCTTTTATGCTAACACATCTGTGAAACAAATTAGTACATATCACATTATTTTTATTTCTACTGACCACAGCAATTTGCTAGTGCTAATATAATTTTTATTCTAAAACGATGGAACATCAGATTTTTAGGTTGGTTATCTGTAAGTTAGTAATCACAGTTGTCCCCTCATTAGATTCTCAGTTTGTCTCTCTGTTGAAGTTATTAAGAAAAAAATGCAGCATGACATATAAAATGGTTTCCTATCCCATGTTGGCAAATATAAAGAAACAGCTTCACCTCTGATTGTTGAAAAGCACTGGCAATAGAGACTCCTCCTCAAAATGGCAAATGAAGATCTCACAAAAACTTTTTTCACATTTTAAAAAAGGTATTGGAATATGCACATTAATAAAAAAAAAAACCTCATGATTAATAGAAAATCAGTACATCTGACCGATGAGAATTGAGAATTTGGCAATGCTGTGGTATAACACATAATAGCAACATATGTTAATACATGTCTAATAATATGTGGGTTTTTAACTTTTTAAAAGCAGTAAAATGTACACTAAATGTGATGGGTGTCAGACTTCAGTCTTAAACAGCTACAGTACCCAAAAATACAGAATAATAATAATAATACTAATACAAAGTATTATCACTTCTGAGATTTTCATGAGATTAATTTGTTTGAAAAGAGACAACACCGCAGCCTTTTATGACTTGAGGTTGACATCCCTGTTTAAAACTATCAGACTTATTTAAACCAATGACAGACAGTGGGGTCCAAAAGCATGATACCACTAATGGAGATATTTCCAGGAATTTCAGATTTTCTTATTATTTGGTAAGTCCCCTTGCTTTAATGACAGCATGCACTCAAACTGTCTCAGACTCCACATGTTTGTGTAAAACATGAACAGAACAACAGAAAGGCATTCACTCTACCACTGTCTGTCCAGTTTTAAATCCATATGGATTTTTGGACCCCACTGTATTTACACAACATATGCTACATGCTAACATCAAAGTTAAGCAGCTTACCCAGTTATATTCGTTAGCTTGTGTTACAGAATACATACTAAAACAGATAAAGCAGGACACAGAAAAAGAATATGAAAGAGAACATACAAGCACAATCCACTACTGTCTCTTTCTTTCATGCTGTTTTGACACTAGCGTCTCAGTCTGAGCCAGACTCCTCTGAGCTGGCAGAGCTGCTTGCATTTTTCTCTTCAGCATCTGAGCCCTGCGGAAATGTCAAGACAGAGAAACGTTTGACAATCAGTTAGAGTACAAAGCTACTTTTTATCAGTCGATAATGGCACTCTAATTTGGAATCAAAGTTGACCACTGGATGACTCGTAGTATAAAATTAAGAATTTGAGTCAGTCATGCTTATGTATGTGTTTATCATGATGACTTACATAATAAATGTAAATTACACTAATAAAATTATTGACATGATTTTATTTTTTTTAAGTAAGATTCAATTAAATGTTAAAAAACCCTACAACTAAAATTAGCTTTAGCTACCAAAATAACCTTCTGAAAAATTTAAATTTTGTTTGAATTTATGTTAAGAGTTTGGATCTAAAATACAGTAAACATTCATCTAAAATGTATAAAAGTCCAGTTACATAAAATGTATTATTAACATGACCTGAATAAGGAACATCCATGACTGAATGGTGACAATAAACACATTTTTAATTAAATTTTAATTACTAATGATTAGTTCAAGCCTATAGATAACACATCAGTGCAGTTATGTTTCACACTGGCACTTTACATGGGACACTACTGACCAGTCCAATTGACATACACTATATGGGCAAAGGATTGTGGACAAGGGTTTGTGGACAACATAACATTATGTGCTTTCTGAACATCTTATTTTAGATTTCAGTATTCAGTTTGGTTGAGGTCAGGTCTCTGTGTTAGCCATTCATATTCTTCTTCACCATGTCCCTTGCTGCAAACCCTTCACTGGCTTCCTGTAGCAACTTGTATCAGATATAAAACTCTGATGCTGGCTTACGAAGCCAAAACCGGACCAGCTCCTTCCTACCTGATGGCAACAGTTAAGACCAGGTGTGCACCTAAAACCCTACTGTGCTATAAGTACTGCCCAACTTGACCTGCCATCATCCAAGACGCATGGTAGGCAAACATCCAGACTCTTCTCTGTCCTGGCACCAAGGTTTGCGGAATGAGCTTCCCTTAGATGTCTGTACAACAGACTCGCATGCTGTCTTTAAACGCAGACTAAAGACTCACCTGTTCCACCAGCACTTAACTGAGAAGTAACTATTGTGTTAGCAAACTGTATTTGTCTTGTTCTCTCTTCAGCTTGTCCATAGTGGTTATTGTACTTATTCTCTTATTATTATTCTCTCTTCGGGTTGTCTGTAGTGTAGGAAAGTTTTTGGAATTTGGTAAGTTTTATAATTGATACTGCATGGCTCTTTTCCAGTAGTATTTTTGGCTTGTGTCCTTGAATCCTGCTCTATCTGCACTAGTTTTGGATACTCTAAGTAATTTTCTAAGTCGCTCTGAAAAAGGGTGTCTGCTAAATGCTGTAAATGTCTTCCTGGAGTTTTCATCCAAAGACAGTTATTATAACTGTGCACTTCCAACTATGTGGCAACATAGGGTATGGGTGTAATGCTCAGAAATCTACATTTGTTTATCCATACAGTGTATGTGTTGATTTTTATGTGTTTGATCTGCTAAAATACTTTTTGGCTCCCCAACTTGACCACCAGACTGTCCATAATGGAAATTCTTATGTTGGCAGCCAAACACATTCATGTATGTTTGAGTGTGTGTATGTGTTCCCACCTTGCGCTTGCGGCCCTTGCCTCGGTTGGACTCGGATGAACTCTCCTCACTGGAGATGAACTCTGGACTCTTAAAGCTGTCATTTCCAGATGCCCTGTTCCTCTCTCTCTCTCGTCCTCCACCTAACTTCTTTCTCTTCTTCTCCTCACCCTTTCCTCCTTTCTTTCTTGCCCTTCATCACGATAAACAGAAAAAAACATACAGCAAATGAGAAATGAGTCGTGGTTAATTCCCCATTACGAGTCATTATAGCTATTATAAACTACCACAGAGACTTGTCCATTAAAGCCATCTTAGTATGATCAGAAATGCGTTTTGCAGTTTCAGAGAACAGGAACAGCCCCATACTTACCAAACGGTCGACATATGAGTGCTACATAATGTACTGTGTTCATATGAATCAGAGAAGCTATGTTTGTTTTGTCCTGTATGATTTATGGTATTGTGATAGACTGACTGGAAGAATCTCTCTGAAAGAAAATGTATCTGCAACCTCTGAGATACTTTGATTGCTCACAGAAAAAAACAATTATGGTTTGTTAGACTGTTTCATTTGCATTATTGCAGTAGTGCAAATAGAGTTTAACACTTATACAAACTCTATGCTCTCACAGAAGCCAAACTAGAATGTTACTGGATATACATAGTCATAAAAATCTTTTTAAGAAGCCAAATGTGACTGAAAACGGTAAACAGAGCTTTTGTGATCAGACTGTGTCAAGTACTTTTTCGAGGTGCCTCCACCGCTTTCTCGGTACTGTTTCATTGCTTGCTCATATTCTTTCTTCGCGTCCTCAGCTTTTCCTTCCCATTCCTGTCAAACAGGGAAAACAGTAAAACTGTCAAAAATCAGTTCAAACAAATGGGTGTTTACAGACAACTGAGAAAAACAATCAAGGACTTTGAATGACACTTTCTTTCAATGGCAAGGACTACAGAATACACAATATTTCACAAAAGTTCATTTATTACAATGAAAACAAACTTTTAAAATAATTCTACACATGTAACAAGTATTTTAAGGATGCTGGTGTGCTTTTATCGCTTGTAGGAAACAGAAGCCGTCGAGTTTACTTCTGCACTTTTGGAGTAGCAGGATGTAACTTTTTTTTTCAGCATGCACAGACATATGAATTCAAATCTCAATTTCTGTAAAGAGAGGACATATAAGTATTAATCTCTAATAAGATTACAACGTATATATATCATATCAACTCTTACCAGTTCCTTAGCTGAGGAGATCCAAGAAAATCAGTAGTCCAAGTTCCAGGAAAATCATTCAAGAGTGGAATTCTTCACAAGTAACTGATCATACCAGGGCAAAATCTTTTTTTTGGGGGGGGTTTATAATGAGCACAGTGGACATAATATTTATTTATCAAAAAGCAGTTCCTGTATACAGTAATTTATTCTACATATATGGTTGGTGTGGTACAGTGGTAACATCATTGGGTTCCCATGTGAGAGACCTGGGTTCGATTCCCGATCTGGGCAGC
>JAOVVF010000039.1:22628588-22639653 GCA_028565595.1 Duopalatinus emarginatus | reverse complement strand
CACTACATTGGCCTACCTGTAATACCAGTAACCTTGTAAGTCGCTCTGGATAAGAGCGTCTGCCAAATGCCGTAAATATATATACATGCTGACACAAGCTGTTTAACTACCAGAAACCAAGGCAAAACACCAAAACACATCATAAGAATATATCGGAATATTTAGAGATAGAGTGATTTAACCCATAAACATTCAGGCCCTGAATTGACACTGATTATTGATATGCTGTGCAAATATAAACATGTAGACATTTTCATTTTAAGCACTTTCAAACAAAACGTTTGAAAACCTGGATTCTAAAAAGTAAAGGATAGGTACACAGCTTAAAAACAGAAGTATCATATGTAGAGAGGGGAAAAAGGCATCAATCACCTCTTTCTTTTCTTTGTTTAGCTGCTTCCACATCTCACCAGCCTTCTTTAAAATCTCAGTGACTGAGATGCCAGGGTTTTCTGCTTTAATGCGATCTCTGCTGGAGTTCAGCCATAGCATATAGGCACTCATTGGCCTCTTGGGGGCACTGCTGTCTTTCGTCTTTTTCTGTACATGCCCCATAAAACAAACACAAATTCACTATTAGACATTTCAAAATTAAACTATTAGATATCAACTGCATATAAAACTGTCTGTGGTTACACTCTATTTATTGCACCTCAGCACCACAGTAAATGAGGGCTTTTTTTCAAATACAAAAACAAAATACAATACAAAAATACAATGGTTTTATTTGACAACTTCTTTAACTGCTTGATATAATGATGTATAACATCACTGTGCCACTGTACCGCTGACTTAATTTAGCTTAATTTAATACATTAAATTAAATGAAAACTTTACACCCTTTCTGTCTTTACCTCTTTTTTGTGCTTTCTCTCCTTCACCATTTTGGCCTTCTTGGCTGGTTTCTTCTTTCTGTCTTCTTCACTGTTTGCATCTTCAGCACTACTTTCACTGGCTGAGGCTTTACTGTCATACCTAAAACACAGATTTCACACACATCATGGAAAACAACAAAACATATATTTTCCACTTAACTTGCACAATACCGAAGTGATAGTAATATTCAAGTAGAGGAATAGAGATATTATTCAAAACCACATACTCTTCTGCAACATCATCATCTTCATCTCCAGGGTTGAATGATTCATCTGTGATGACAGAGTGAGCCAGTGTTTAGACCCTCTTACAATAATATACATGGCTTCTCTGATCGGCAAGGCTCAACCTTTAACTCACCGCTGCCAGCCTCTGAATCATCACTGTCATTTGCCTCCTCACGGATTTTCCCTTCCTGCTTCATGCGCTCCAGGTAAGCGTCATGCTGATCGTCATCCGAGTCACTGTACATGTCATCTCTGACCTTCATAGCCTACCATAATGAAACTGAAATCAGTTACATCATAACTACGCAGATATTATGCAATGCATTCAATCACGAGGTTAGTCATTCTCACAGTACTTATAGATCAGTTATAACAAAGACATTTTACTACATTCATTCCTAGAATCAAACACATCCAGTGGTCCTTCACTCTTTTCCAAACCTTCAAGCAATGGTTGTGGTCATAATACACATTAAACCAACACCAAAAATGTTTCAAATTGTGCACCAGAGTGTTTATGTAACATAAAAGGGCATCTGCAGGTATCCTCAAACTACAGTTGTATATTATAAGACCTTACAATACCAAATCTAATCTCCTGACTAATTTTGTCTTGGCCTTAGAGGTTATAGGTTAAGGTTCCCCCAGGACACAAGTCACCCAACTATATAATTTTAAACCGCATGACACATAATGCTATTTGTCCACTTCCACATACATGAGCTCAGAGACATCTATGATTGGTTAGTGTCAATATGATTGATAAAGGAGAGATGTTCCCAATCAAGGAGCAAAGACAGTTTCACTGAAATGATGTGGCATCACCAGGATTTAAAATAGGATAGCACTTTAAATGTAGTTAAAGATCAAATTTGCAGTAGGAATAAGACGTGTGTTAAATTCTCAGAGCTAATAGATCAGAAAGTAGAGATGAATTATCTATAAGAGCAGCTCTGATGGTGGTACTTTCCATACTAACCATGAACAGGTATGGCAGATTATCTATATGGTGGTGTACACAGGCTTTTTGTCTGCATTTGGTAGAATGCCTCTATATTAATTAGCTTCTGTGTATAATAGTTCAAAAGCAAGTAACTAACATTGGCCACATTTGAGTGCACACCATAGTTACCCCTGCCTTCCTCTGGTACCTTTATCCAGTGAAGATAAGGTCAAATATTTCCAAAATAAGATTCTGCAGGCTACAATTTAAGACAAAGTGAACTTGAA
Source organism: Duopalatinus emarginatus (assembly GCA_028565595.1). Lineage (NCBI taxonomy): Eukaryota > Metazoa > Chordata > Actinopteri > Siluriformes > Pimelodidae > Duopalatinus > Duopalatinus emarginatus. The sequence continues at coordinate 22,637,320 of JAOVVF010000039.1, read as the reverse complement.
ATAAAACCATGAAAATGTCATATGTATTTGAGACTAAGACTTTTTTTGAGACTTTAAGGACCTGCAGATACCCTGTATCAGAAGACACATCTTTCTGTTATTTACTCTTATAAATGAACACATAGCAAAAGGCACTCAAACCACAAGGCTCATACCAACCTTTTTCTACAGGAACATACACACACAACACAAAGACACAGAGGAGAAATGAGTTCATCTACTAAGGACAACAAACATATGTGGGGTTCACATTCTGAAGATGACTGATGAAATATGATGCATATGAATGATACACTGGACTCTAAATTACCTCTTTAAAGCCTCTGTTCTTGATGCTCAGTTTCTTAGCATTGACAAAATCAAACAACTTCCCATACTCTTCTCTGAAGGAGGGAAAAACAAAAAAACGAGCAGTGAGTTGAACAGTCGGCACATTAAAACTGGGCCTGCTTTCACACGCTGTGACTCTATAGTAAATGCAATTGTCTGTGAAATATCATAAATGTACGAGTAGCAAGTGATAAATAACCTGGTGTAATCTCATAGAATCTGCTCAGGAGTCTTGTAGTGTGTGTTTAATATAGTTTATAAAGGTCTTTCAGTGTTAAAGCATGCCTGTCGATAATTACTGATTGATAATCAATTATAATGTTGGTAGTTTTGTGTGTTATGTATGTTACTAAACTTTATACCTACTTTTAACATTAAAATTAATGTGCAATGGTGATAAAACTACATAAAGCCTAGAGTAGGTTTAAATAATGCTTTAATAATGAAGATTTAAAGTCACCAGTTACTGCAATGGATACGCATAACTCCAATCAAATATGTATGTAAATATTCTGCAAATCTACACAGATTGTAAAAGATAGGAGTATTTTTTGAGGAAAAAAAACACTGAACATGACTTTTTACTATATTTCACCAGTGCCGGAAATAAGGACAATATGGTAAGACCTCATGTCCAAATCCTAAAATCTTTACTGTTAAAGTACAGCACTAATATGTTTTTTAATTGTTTTCAAATTGCATTATATAGTTGCACATAATCTCCTATAGGCTTTCCTTTTAAGTTTATGAGTGAGTGATAAGCGAAGATGCCATCTCTCCTACCCAGAGCACAGACACTTTCCTTCCCCCTGGGGTAGCTGTGGCATCACTATACATTATTTCTGTTGCAAACTCATGAGTCAGGAAATCATATTAATACACTTGTCCTTTGTAATCATCCATACACTATAACATAGATGTGGAAGACCGTGAATAGGTTGGTGATCACATGGGTATTTCTTTAAGACAAGTCACAAAACTCATCATTGTCAAGGTATGACTTCCAAAATAGTAAACATTTTAAGAGATAACTGTGATCATAGGAAATACCTCTCAATGCTGCTGAAGGTGTACTGGTTGCCTTGTTTGGTCTCAATTTCAAAGTCAAAGGAGCGAGTGGTCGTGGTGCCTCTGGCAAAGTTCACACAAGCGATCTCCTCAAAGCGTAGGTGAACTGGAGGCTTGTGAACGTAGATGAAGCCTCTCTCCAGGGGATACAGCAGCCCTGAGCTGGCCTTATATGAGCAGGTGATGCACTGAGCACCAGAGTGACTGCAAATAGACAAAGAAAAGACTGATATGCAAAAATGAATGTGGTTATATCAGTGTGACATAACTAGGCAATGTAATAACACTACCCAAACTGTAAGAATGTGATCAAAGTGTGTGTTTGCTTGGCTACCCTTGAAAGTTTCCAGGCACTGTGATCTTCCTGTTGACTAGAGCCTTCATAACCCTGCTGACCATTTCATATAGAGAGCCAGACATGTTCTTACTGAGCTTTCCCTCAAATCGTCGTTCGACCTCTTCCCTGCAATGGAGAGAAATGTCACCAAAAGAGCAGGTACAACTGCTTACAAGATTAATGAATTCTTCATTGAACAACTCTATTTAATGCATCTTCTTTGTCCATGTCTTGGTCTATCATGTATCAAAGTTTTTTAATCTTACTCTTTCCTCCAACTCCAACTTCGCTCACTCACTCGCTCATGTTGAGGGTGAGGTTAATGTCTTCATCCTTGGAAAAGAGCAAGATGAGGAAGTGGTAGCGGGTTTGTCCCTGCTTAATGGGGGGATCCAAACTGATCTGTTAAAGCAGAGATGAGAGCAACAGTGACAGAACCGATAGAAGCAAGAGATTTCACAAGCACCCAGACGCACAGCTTACATAGCTTGTATCAGCCTTTTTTCCATTGCCCTACTACTTCCAAGCTTTGCAGGTGAACAGATAAACCCTTTCACACAGAAATCAGTTCCATTTTCTTTCCAAATCCAATTTCAATTTTTGCCATTTTCTGCAGGATCTGATGTCTGATATGTTTTCTCAGATATCAGATTCACAATTTTTTGCTAGTATTGACCTCATACTGACACTGGGATTTGAATCAGTGCCATATCTATTCTTTACATTTTATTTTTATTACTTTAAATCTTGCCTACATTCTTTTCATATATGAGTCCAAGGCTAGCTGGAATAAATAAGGGCTATAAGGGCTATGCCTTTTACACTAAATTTTCCTTATCTGTCTTTTAGTTTGTGTGGTTCTTTTATTGGTTCCTCTTAAAGGTAGAAAATTAAACAGGAAAAAGGTCATTTTCTTAAAATTATTAAACATAGATTCATTACCAGTACTAGTGTATTATCCCTATTTATTTATATAACCAAATTCTACATAAAATGACAGACATAGTATAAACCACGGGTAGTAAAAACTTTGAGACTCACCACGAAGAACATCTGTCTCTGGTCTTTATGGGGGAGAAGAAATAGGCGCAGCACTGTCGTGTAGGGGATCTTGTAGTCAAATGTCTTACCATGCAGATGCAGAAAGGTGAGGTAGATACGAATATCATACCTGCCCAGAGAATGAAACAAGACATTCGTGTTCACCAAAACAATTAGTATTTTCTTCATCTTAACACTGTAGTTGACCTTCTACAGTTGTCAAGGTGGACATAACCAAAACCTAGCATGCTGTTCATATTTGTAACGTGTATGTATGTGTGTACCTTCCTCTCGGTGTGAGACACTGCAGCTCTCTGAAAATACACACAGCATCTCCTGTAGCCTGGATTACATCTGCCTTTGAAAGAACATTCTGGGCAAATGCCTGAAACAACAGAACAGTAAACTATTCATTATGTCTGTGTTAGTCATAACATAACATAGTGCGGCATGGTGTGTGTTCTTGAGATAAAACTCTATTAAAAGTTAAAATCCCAAGATAAAATGCTCACAATTATACTAAAGTTTTACATTTAAAAAAAGAATGAATGAATGAACAAATAAATGTATGAACATATAAATAAATGGACGAATGCACAAACGAATAAGCAAACAGACAACTAAATAAATAGTCAACATTAGTAGGGATTTTATTTTTGCCTTTTTTTCTATCTTGTTTCTGAATATTGTTTTTTATTTTGCGAATACACACACTATAAAGGTTTTAAAACTTCATCCACTGCAGTGTGAATTCTGCTTTGGAAGCTGTAGGAAGCATGTACACTTTACATAGTGTCCGTTTTATATGTGTGAAAGTGGTGTCATATTCCATATTTGAACCAACAGATATTTAAGTATAATGGCTAGAATATAACCTTGTGCTCAGAGCCAGATTAGATAGTAGACGAGTCCAGAAGAGTCCATTATTAATGCCCCTTCTGACATATTTCATAAAAACAGAACCATGGTTGTGTTCAATAGTAACATTCAATTTTTCTTTCTACAAAAATATTTTACTAGAAACTAATTTCTTACAATAGCTGCAAATTCAAGTATACTGTCTTTTAAAGAATTGCAAATTAAATATTTTGCCATAGACCTAATGTTTATTTACTATGATGATTTATGAATAATTCATATTGATTATATTCATTACAATTAAGACATTACTGATGCTAGATGTAATTGAAGGTTCTTCTTTAACACAGAGTTACCTCGATGTTGGACTATTTAGGGTCTATCTATAATCTAGTGAGCTCTATGTAGACAGTATTTTCCGTCATTTTACTTGTGCTTCTGAGAAGAAATCTTAATCCTTAGATGCCTCAAAATGCTGCCTAATAAGATGCCTTATTCCTGCCATTTATTCTGACTGAATATTGAGAGAGCTCCATGTGCGACCTCAGCCAAAAAGGCGGTCCCAGCATTCAGTGCGGCGTAGCCAGCAAGGTTATTTTCAAATGTAAATAATTCTCAGTAATTGTTACTGGTGTACAAGTGTAATTTATTTGCAGTTTAACAGTTTTTGGAATGCAGAGGATGATCGTCTCAGCCCGCTGGTTTAAATGGCCTAGGGCTCACTCTGTTAGCTTGAGTAAGTGAGTCGAAGTCCAGCTAGAGCCTCTCAATAATCTGCCTTCTAAAGTTCGATGTCAGCTAGAGTTAGGTAGTGGGCAGCAAGACAGCTCACTAGGTTTTGAGACAGACCTTGAGTTTTATTGTCTTCTTTTTGTGGAAAAGTGTGGCATCTACTGGTCATAGTAGGAAAATTACTAAGATGACATTTTAATGGCTACTTCAGCAACAGTGTAAAGTAACACCATGGAGACAAAACTATGTCTCACCTCTACAGGGTCCGCCCCCTCATCTCCTGTAGTGGGTGGGACGTAAAAACGCACCTCCATGAGTGACACCTCTGTATCATCATTCTGATGAAACTCCAGAGTGACTTCATTTTTTCCAGTGGTACACTGGGAGACACTGGAGAGAGGGATCTCAAATACAGGATTGTCACTTACTTCAAACGACAGCAGTGGGCCTAAACGTGGCACATACAGATATACTGAGTGAGGATTAGAGCACAATGGAGCATGCTGTTAAAGGAAATTAACAAACAACAGAGTGGGATAATGTAACCTGGAAGTGACATAAAGTTTCAGTACTGTAATTAATTAACACCTGCTGGTTAATCGGAATGAAAAATTGTGCAGTGTTGTGGTATAACGCTTACACTTTGCATTTCTAAAATGACACCCTGACATAAAAAAATCACTGTCCAAAGTATCAATTAATATTACACTATGTTAAGCAAACAAACAAAAGCTTTTCCTACCATTGAATTTAGCCGTGCCCCAGTTCCAACCTTTCACACACATGTCTTTCTCTGTCAGCTCCACTTTGTAATTATCTTTAAAATACTCTGAGATTTTTTCGAAATCCTGAAGAAACCAAAGAGACAGAATTGTAAAATTGTGCTTACAGGCTTCTTCTGCTTTCACACAACCTTCAGACTCACAGTATCTTTGAAGCCATCGTATTTGTAGATGTGTCCGGTGCTGGTGGAGAGTTTGATGCCATGGCCCAGGCAGACTCTCCTCCACTGGGCCTGACTGAGCTCTGGGACAGGGATACTGTCCACCTTGCCTGTCTTACTGTTTTTATACACCACCATCTGCTTACTGAATCGTAGACGCCCATCATTCTACAGCAAGACACAGAATTGGAGAGGCAAGACATAGAGTTTACCAATGTTGATTCAACCAGATTAGTGAAACAATAATTAATTTATTAAAAAAAAATAAAAGTCTCTGCTTTGTTATCATCTTTTTACAAGAATATACATGTGACTACATTATTATAGATTTTCAGGGGTGGTTCACATAATTCATTTGGCTGATATAACTCTAATGATTTATTGCTTATGCAGGTATTTTTACACAGATCAGCCACAACACTGGAACCACAAAACCATTGAGAGATGATGTTAACATTAACATTGAGTTAACATTGATTACATTGTTACAATGGCACCTGTCACGCACTGGGATATATTTGGCAGCAAGTGATCCGTTAGTTGTCGAAGTTGATGTGTTGGAAGTAGGAAAAATGGGCAGGTGTAAGGATCTAAGTGATTTGAGATGGGCCAGATTGTGATGGTTAGATGGCTGGGTCAGACCATCTTCGAATCAGCAAGACTTGTGGGGTGTTCCTGGTATTTAGTGGTTAGTACCTACCAAAAAGGAAGGACAAACGGTAAACCTGTAACCAGGACATGCGTGCCTAATTTGGAATTTGTTGCTAATGTCCTGTTGCCAGATACCACAGAACACCCTTTATAGATCTTGTGGAGTCCATGCCTCAACAGGTCAGAGCTGTTTTAATATTATGGCTGATCGGTGTATGTGCCTTAAATATGTACAGTGGAGAAATATTGTCAATATATAATCTCTTGCAGTTATGTCAAACAGCACGGTTACTTTGTAACATTACACTAGGGGAGGATGATGTTTATGGAATAATATACCTAAGGACACACTGTTATTGGAAAATATGACAGGGTGGTGTGATATAGCCCACACAACACATAACGAGTTAATATTATCATGCTTTAGAACTGAAGTGTTATATTCAATAACTGATTTATACATTTTTATTAATTTTTAGCCTGTTATGACATAGGCTATAATACACCCTAAAACCTCAAAGGGCAGTTCTCTCCTTCCTGAAGACATTGCCCATGTCTGAAAGCCTACAGTTAAAGATTCAAGCTTGGACTGACACTGGAGACTCCTTCCATAATTGCTACATAAATATCTTGCTGAAAACTTCACCATGTACCAGACTTTAAAAATGGTTTGAGTAGAAAATCTACCACACACAGTCCATTTTCAAGGTGTAATATAGATGCAATATAGCATATATTTTATTATTATTATTTTCGTAAACATATAAAAAGAAAAAGCAGGATTTAACAATGAAATTAACAGACATCTGCAAAATCTAATAATATTAAAATAAATCTTGAGTTACTTAAGTTCAGACATCACGACTTTGCTATACCATTCCTCCACAAAATACATTAACACATGGACCTCATTAGATCTACTCACCCAGGAACCCTTGACCTCCTGATAAATGTCACTAAACTCCAGGACGTCGGTCATGACAGCAATTTCGCTCTCACGTCCCAGCAATGATCACAACCTGTATTGATAGGAGAAAAAATAATCAGTGTGTGGTTTTTAAAAAATCTGCTTATAAGAGAAGGTCCATGAGCAGGTGAATGATGCTTTATAGTGATGTTGGATTGGTTAAAACAGCTTATAGTCAGAATCATGTGTGGAGAGTGTCTGTGCACAACTTTGAAACAGAGCAGATGTTTAAACAGGACAGGATATAAATATAGTACATATTATATCTATGTGACAGAAGTGATGATATATTGTATTGTTTTGCTCTGTGGATTAACTGAGAATGTGAAGGCAGTTGAATTAATGCCCAAAGTGCAAGAGTTCAGCTCTGCACAGCTCTCTCAATGATCTGGCCCTCTATAGTGAACAGCTCCATGCAGCTGCCTATACTATTAACACTCCACAGCATCACAGTGACACCACATGCTAGCTAGCTGAACATACGCAGCGAAGCTAGTGCTAATAACGGTTTAGTACACAGCTAGGCTAGGCTCCTTTAGCCGTTTCAGAGGGGGCGTGCTAGCAAACCGTGTTAGCGTTCCCTTTTAATAACCGGCGGAAATCATTGATCAAAAGCAGCTTCTTCTGCTGGTTAATTATTAACAGACTGAATAAATACAGTTAGATAACGTTATCAGCGTTACTGTTTTCTTCAGGAACGAGAGCAAAAGCAGCGCTAGACCTGTTCTCTAAGGCTGGGAGTCGATACCGAAAAAAAAAGAATCGGTTCATTTGTTTCAGGCAGAGGGATTCGTGTGAGACGACTCTAAAGCTTTGGAGTCGATTCTACACAGGTCTACACACTGTATTAGCTCAAGAGTCTTAAATATCCTTGGCACTGGAGCTGCACACACACACTATATAAACAAAAGTATTCGGACACCCCTGTTAATTATTAAATTCTGAAGTGAAAGTGAATTACTCGCCTACTGTGCTTGCACACAGAGGGATCTGACCTATGTATTTAACCCATGCATGCAACAACAACACACACACCAGGGAGCACGACGGGGCACACACTTGCCTGGTGTGTGTGTGTGTGTGTGCTTTGCTCAAGGGCACTTTGGTGTCCCGTTTGTTGCGGAGATCGAACCTGAGGCCTTCCTGTCACAAGAACGGTTCGCTAACTACAGGACCACAGATGCCCCAGGTGTTTTAATGAGTCGCATTGCCACAGGTGTTTAAAACTGAACCCCTAGCCATGGAGTCTGCCTTTACAAACATTTGTAAAAGTATGGGTCGCTTTAAAGCGCTCACTAAATTTAAGTGTGGTACTGTAATAGGATGCCACCATTACAACAAGTTACTTAGTGACATTTCTTCCCTCCTTGATATTCCATAATCAACTGTGAGTTGGTTTAATTAAAAAAAGTGGAAGTGTTCAGGAACAACAGCAACTCAGCCTCAAAGTTACAGAGCCGGGTCACGGAGTGTATGTTAACATGACCAACGCTCTGCAGAGTTCCAAACCCAGCTACTCTGGCATTAACAGCAGCACAAAAACTGTGCACCGGCAGCTTCATGGCATTGATTTCCATTGGTGAGCAGCAGCATGCAAGCCTTACATCACCAAGCATCAGATGGAGTAATGTAAAGCACACCACCGCTGGACTCTGGAGCCAGGGCCGGCCCAAGCCTTTATGGGGCCCTAAGCAGATTTTCATTTGAGGCCCTCCCAAACACCCTCCGACCACCTCTGCATATCGCTCAATTACCTTTCTCCCTGCGCCAGAAAAAACAAAACAAAACAAAAAGGAAGTGGAAGG
>JAOVVF010000039.1:22616494-22626838 GCA_028565595.1 Duopalatinus emarginatus | reverse complement strand
AAAAAAGCAAAGTGTAGTCAAACTGAATCCTGACTTTCTTTACTTTATTACTGTTTACTGCTCACTGTGGGTTTTTTTTTTTGTTTTTTTTTCAAATAATAAAAACCTCATCACAACATTTATTCACATGTGTAAGACTTTTACACAGTACTGTATGTTTGGGGTATACATGAGAGGAAGTATCTTTTTATATGTGGAACAAAAGAAGTGAAATACGTTGGATTAAGGATTAGGGCAGGGTATTTTTCTTGCGACCTTGTGAAACTTAAAAATTTTAAATTGTACAGTCAGTCTATAGTTTGCAGTGATTGTGTGAAAAAGAACCTGCAGTAATGACACCTTCCCTAGAATCATCCCTGTGTGCAGATTTAAGTATTTAGACCAAGCATAAAAACAGCTAAAATCATATATTAACCATATCAGTGTTTCATTTCATATCTCCCTGTTTTTTATTCTGTTGTATATCTAAAAGCTTATTATACAATACTTGCTTCCAGTCCACTGTTTAGATAAGACAAGCATCATTCTAAGAGTGCTGACATTTAGTATAAAAGCACAGATACATTTCACTGTCTGTGTTGACATAAATTTCAAATTTCAATCATATCTCCTTACACTGCTACACTTATTATGGGCTGTTTGTCAGTCTTTTTTCATGGCCAGCCATACACAATGATGTATCCAGCTGTGGCTTCTTTGGAAACTCTTTTTTGTTTGCAGGCCAAAGGATAAACAAAATACTTGACCACATTGTGTTTGAAATGTCACATACTCAGTAGTAATGTATTATTCATAGAACAGCATAAAAACAAGATCACACTCGCAATCATACTGTTTTATGGAATATTATTACGGCTGGGTATTCAGAAATGATTATGAATAGATAGTTAGAAATATAAATAGTTAGAATATCATATGCAGAATCATAAAGATGTCATACTAAATCACTTTAAAACAGTTTTGGGATTTCATTTTGTACCTCTAACACAAACCAAGTCCTCGCTCTTCTTTCATGTGCACATGTGTGTAGGGATCAGTCGCTTGCAGAGGTGGGAGAGGGCAGCTCTACATGGCCTGAACCCCCCACAGGAGATTAAAGACATACTGCTGAAGGAGGATACAGACCCAGAATATACACACAGGTGCTATGAACACTAACACACAACAATTCTTTTTACCTAATGCCATATCCACATACTAATAGTGCATGTCCATAACACATAAGTCCAAATTGAAACATAGCTTGATGTTCAATATTTTTTTTGTTTTTTAGTCTCTGGCGTGACTACCCTTTGTGAAGAGGCATGGGTGAAGAAAATAAGACAGCTAGAGAAATGAGACACCTGTCAGAGGAACTGATGATCATGGCTATTCTGATTGTTTATGTTTGAATGTAGCCGTTTTTTTTGTGTTTGCTTGCTATTTTTTACACTACATTTTATAATGCAGAGTTCTATTAAACTATGCTTTGTTTTAAATTTTTAACTTTTCATTTTTATTTAACAAGGCATAAAGGACATTTTATATCATTAATTTAAATAAGGGCTTGCAGGGCATTTTACATCAATATCTGATCTGCCACATCTCTGAAATTGTTTGTGTTATTTGTTCTTATTTATAACATTTGTTCTTACTGTCATATAACAGTATATAACAGTATAACATATAACAGCTATGCATTTTATTGTAGTCTTTAAAGTTTAAACAGTGTGAATGTCTACATACAAATGAAAATGTTACTTGAATGGACACATACAACACTTACATATCTTTGCTAAATAGTCATGTAACAGTATTTTTAATACATTTACTATTAATCTTAGATTATGTTGAGTTTCTTCTTGTGCTTGTATAAGCAGTTTCTCTCTAAAAAAATAAATGTAATAATATAAACCTGCACCTTTATTTTTAAAACTAGAGCTTTCTTGAACGCATAATTTAATATATTTTTACAGCTAATCATGGCAGGTGCTTTGTGGTCACAGGAACTATTAAAGCATTTCCCTCTGCAGGTTCAAGTCTGTACCATTTCTTCAGCCAGCATGGGCTATGGGGTGGTCCAGGATGACATCTATATATACTCTCATCATGGAAAAGGAGAAAAAATAGAGCAAGAACAAAAGGAGTTTTCCTAACTGTAATGTTGTAAAGGGGACATGGTCTGATAAATATAGGCTTATACCTACGTAAGAATGAATTCTCAAGAGAGTATGATAGTAATTAGCAATATCTATAAGGGCAGATAATTATGGTTGCTTAACTGGGTCAGATTGACCTTGAGGCACCACATACTACCCATCCTTACATGTGGACCATGCTGACAATACTGGATTTTTTTTCCACATGTCTCATAATGAAGTATAATAACATGGACAAATTGTAGAAGTAAACAAAAGGGTTTTCAGGTTAATTAGGCATATTTCGGGACATCCAACACTGCTTATCACCTTTGAAACATTATCCAATCCTAGTCAATGCAGGGTCACTGTTGTGCCATATTCCGAAGCTTTACAGGATTTTCAACCGAAGGGTTTGGTAGCATATTGGTCTTCATTACGATGTTTTTGTACGTATTCTAACAAACCCTGGGGCCCCAACAAATCATGTGACACCAACACTTACATACACTTGATCTTCATTTAACTGATTGTGTGACTGATGGCAACTGATTGCTGGTTGCACTACAATTATGCTAGGGGTTTAACAGCAATGGGTTGAATGTGATAAAAATAATTTTGCCACAGGTCATAGATTCGTAAAGTGAGCTTAAAGGGGAGTGAAAGTGAACTATTTGCCTACTCAGCATTTAACCCATCCATGCAGTGAAACACACACTCTTAGTAACCACTAGGGGGAAGTGAACACACTTGCCCAAAGCAAGGGGCAGCCCTAAACCGTGGTACCCGAGGGCAATTGGGGGATTAGGTGCCTTGCTCAAGGTCATCGAACCCAAGACCTTCCGGTCACAAGACCGATTTCCTAACCACAAAGCCATGGCTGCCCCAGAGTTCAGGAGGGTTCGTAGGCTTGATTCAGCGAAACACAAACGAAGGGAGGTGCCTACCTGAAGACCCCTGCGAAGAGTTCCTGGGGTAGTGGTTTTATGTAGATTATAGGCGTAAAGTATGTGCTGGTGTCTTATTCTGGATTATATCACATGACTTGCATTTTTATTCTAGTTAACATTTAGCTGCTGATTGGATCTTGGGCAGCCACAGCAACATAGGACAATGATAATAAGACAATGACAATAATAGGTGTATGGACCATGCTGGTGTCTTGTGACCGTGGTATTAGGATCAGGATTTTATTCTGTATCATTTCACATGTATATTATTATTTTATTGTATAGAGCTATGTTGTAAACATGTAATCATGATTAAGCCCATTTTAGTTCCATGCTGTAACAGTATAAAATGTGTCAAAGGTCAAGAGGACGAATATTTATGCAACGCGTTGTGTGACGCTGCCTTTCTGTTGCCAGATTGGTATTTGTTAATCTGCTAGTTTTAATCGCATCGAGTAAAATTAGGACAATGTCCATATATTACCATATGCTAAAACATATTTAGCATGTACATTTATTTATTTAATTATTATTTATTTTTATAGTTTAGTATTAATATAGAATATACATAGAAATGTAGTTTAATGATGGATTAGAGGAAATAACCCCAATCTGGCAACCCCTCTGACATGTATACTAATAAAAAAAAAGCTTTAAAACGTTAGCTCAAAAATGTCCTGCTCCAGATAGACATAGTTTGTGTATATATCATTTTAAAAAGCAAGAAATCAGAAAGTTAAACTTTGGAAATCAATGCAATTTGGCAGTTCAAAACCGAATCCCTGCCCCACAAGTACAAAAGAAACAGAAGGCGGGATTACGGTGGAATCTGTATCCGATTGGTTTACTCGATTTTACACGCTGATTTGCTACACGCTGATTGGACAATCGATCCCTGCACCAGTAGGCGATGTTTATAATGTCATTCTGTGGCCTGACATTAAATATAAAACGATGCTCGTTTAGATACACTGAAGAGCGCAGGGGATTAAAAGCTGTGTTGGTTTATAGAAACGTCCCAAAGCTTTACTGGAAATTAAAAAAAAATGTCGGAGGTTTAAATTCGCGTGTGGATTATTTAATTTGATCATGCAGAATTATCTGGAAAAGAGGAGCTGAGACAGATTTCTGGAGCGCCTCTGTATCAGGAATCAAATACCTGGATAGTAATAGTATACATTCGGTTTATTTTAGGACATTTAGGTTATATTTTGGTCTATTACTTATTATTGGTGCTCATCGGTTTGCAAGAGGAGCGATAATAACTGAAGTGGTGAGTACACACTTTTCTGTTCTACAGCTAGCTATAGCTCTGATAAAACACACACACACACACACACACACACAAAAGGAAAAATATTAACCCATATTATTACTGTATATAGCAGTACAGGAGCAATGTGCTGTTATTGATGCCACTGCTATAAATAAATCATGTCTGCTGTATATCAGGTCTATAATAATATTTACATGCGACAGACTGATGCTGGGCTTCCTTACTTTAGCTCTCTGTCTCTCTTTTATAGCACTTTCATTTGCTGGGATTTATTTCACCCTGAGTCAGTGTTGTGTTGTATGCATGTATGCATGTCCATATGTATGATTAGACTGGATAACTGTCAAAATTACGCTTTCATACAATTTATATAAAGGCTTAAATCTGATTTCCTGATCTAAGAGGTAACAGGTGCATTAGATAAGGAGAAAGGTAGAGAACTGACCAGGATGCTTCACTTCATCTTCTAATGAGGTTATAGCTGCCTGATAATTGCATTTGTCTTGATTAACCACTTCCTCCTAATCAGTGTTGTGGTAGAACCCGAGCCTCAGGAACAGCAAGTGAGGTGGGAATACGCACCGGGTGTGGATGGGATGTCAAGTCAATTACTGACCACTATGTACTTATGTGTATGAGGCTTTCATGGGCTTGTGGTTGAGGAACTGGTCTTGTGACCCGGTTTGATCTCATGTTGCATCTGAAGTGCCATTGAGCCAGTCACCCAACCCCTGAATTGCTTGGGTGTTGTGATTTAAGACTGCCCCCCTGCTATGGGCAAGTGTTTTCACTGCTTTTCTAGTGTGTGTGTTTTGCTGCATGGATGTGTTAAATGTTAAAGGATGTGTCATAAACAGTCCCACTTTGTTTAAGAATTTGACACACTTATTCAGACATAGGGGAAGTTAGTCTGTCCATTTACTGGATGTTTTTTGGGATGGGAAGAAGGCAGAGAACAGACTCAGGATAGTTGCAGGAACCTTGAGGAGCTGTACGGTGGCAGTGCTGTCTTCTGCTTTGTCATCCTAATAATGACAGCACATTAAATATGAATGAATTAATGAATTAATTCATTCATCCTTAATAACCGTTTCATCACTGTTAGGGTTGTGGGTTTTGGGAGCCTGTGCCTGAAATACTGGGCGTGAGGCTGTAATACATAATTCTGTACTAGTCTGTACTGTACTGGTGGTGAAGCAGTAGCTCATTTTGCAGAGGAAGCTTTCTGGGCACTCTGCATCTTTTTCATCATTTATGGTCACAAGCTGTGACTCAGAGAGTGACCAGGAGAATTAAAGTTGAAATGAATGGCGGCAGTGAAAATGTTTACAGTGTAACGAGATCAACAATCTGAAAGAGCCTTGGAATAAAGCCACTGCCCTTTTGAATTGTTCAGCCTGTTGACGTAGTTTGCGCACATTTCAACAATGCCCTCAGGTTAGCCCCTGCTTGATCTGTATCAGGACCCCAGAACAGACCCAGGACCTGCTGAAGATATATGTTTATTAGTTGACTTGGACATGGCTGGGGATGGAGAGTGTCTGGATGGACCTTCTTATCCACCTGCTACCACGACCTCCACGATGAAAGGTTGAAGTAAAAATGAATTACTATACACTGCCTGGCCAAAACAAGTCATTGTTTTGTAAACGTTAGAGGCAGTGTTATGATTTGGGGTTGTTTTAATTGGCCAGGTTGAGGCTTACCAACGTGATGTGGCTATAAAATGAAGTCAGCTGAATACCTGAATGTACTGAATGACCATCTGTGGTCATTTGTTCTCCCTGATGATGGCATAGGCATTTTCCAGGCTGATAATGGTAAGATTTATCTGGCTTAAATGGTAAAAGAGTGGTTCAGGGAGCATAAGGAATCGTTTTCACACAGGAATCGGCTACCACAGAGTCCTGAGCTTAACCCCAGTGAAAGTCTCATGGATGTGCGTGAGAAGTCTTTATAGAGTGGTTCGACATAAGATCTCAGCCGAAAATTCCTCGGGACAAAAATTAATGTTGCGACATTGCGTAAGGTTTTCCAAACAATGCCATGGTGAATGTGTGCTGTAACTAAAAGGCGACGTAACAAAGTATTAGCATGTGTGACTATTAGTTTGGCCGGGCAGTGTATACACTCCTTACATGTACACTTTGTAGGAAATTAATTGCTGTAGCTCATCTGTTATTGTCCACTGGTCTCCATCTACCCAGTCCAAGAGTAAAAAAAAAGTCTATAGGGGCTAATGCTAAAGGCAGCATAATGACATCACACATCTCCAGGGTTTCCACGATGACTGTGATCTTAGGTTATTGCCTGTACAGTGTTTCACATTTTCTTCCCATATTCATGCAAATTTTCTCTGGGTTGTCAAGTTTCTCTGGTAGATTAGGGAACTGGTCTTGTTATCAGAAGGTTGCTGGTTCAATTCCCTGTACCGACAAGACACAACTGAAGTGTTCACTTTTGGGTCAAACTCCTCACTGTGCAAGCACAGTAGGTCAATTACTTTGGTAGATAGATACGCTTATTGTCCCATAGTGTGATTGAATGTGCAAATGTGTCAATGGTGCACTGGCATCCTATTCAGGGTGCATTCCTGAGACCAGTTCTTGCTCCATTACAACCCTGACCAGGATAACACAGATAATGAATAACAATGGCTGCCAAAGTAGGTCTGTGGTAGCCAGTAAATGTACACATTACTTGAAAATCACAGCCCCTGCACCTGTTAAACTTGTGCCAGACACACCACAGTGTCACTGCTGTGCTGATGGTCCAGCATCCAAAATGGTGGTACTTTTACACTGAAGGATGGACTGCAGCAGATGTTCTGCAGATGTTAATTAAAAATATTAACTGTTTCTCATGTTGGACAAAAGGACAGGTTTAGTTGTCAGGTAGGTTTAGGGATTTATTTCTTTAGATACAACTGTTGGACCGCTTGATAAAGTAAATAACACGTGCTTACATCCTTAACTGTTACAAAAACTGAAAATGTTGAGTGGCTAAGTGCCCGGATAACATAAGTGCTGCATGCAAACACTATTATATATCCAAATATGAAATCATATATATTGCTTGTGTTATCATTTTGATGTGATTTGTCTCACAAATCATTCATTTGCATGCAAATTTTTCACGTGTATGTCATGTGGCTTCATGTATCACATAAATGATTCTGACGTGATCACACACTCTCTAAAAACGATGTGTTAAATAACAACACACTTTTGGTGTTATCTATATTTTAACACATTGTGAGTCATTTTGTCTTGATGATGTGCTAAATTACTGTAGGAAAAAATACATTACTGTCCAAATACAAAATAAATGGACACGATCCAAACTGTTCCACATTGGTGCATATTAAAACATGAACACACTAACGGTGTTAAATAGGATAAGACATTTATTGTATTAAAATTAATGCACAGTGTTTTGTCCTTAACTAGACACTTAACATAACAGTTTTGTTGTTTGTAGCATATCCTGTTTCAGACTGTAATATTCATATGATGCCTGTTGTATATATTTGATTTCTTGTGCAATTTCGATGGGTAATATTTTGAAATACACCTGTATTTTTGTTTTTACATAATTATGTAAAAGAACATGATCCTAATGTAAATTGGACCTACATTTTTCATTAGAGATCAACTGCATGTGAAAGCAATGCAAATCCTGCCTGTAAGAGATAATAAAAAATGTAAGACTTAATTTAACAATGTATATACTACTCCAAAAATCTCCCATTACGGGCTTTTGCTGTGTCGGTAGACTTTCAGCAGCAAGTACACTGATCAGCTATAACATTAACATCAACTGCCAAAACAGTCACCAAGAACAGCTCTGACCTGTTGAGGCATGGACTACACACGGCATTATATGGACCACAATTAGACATTAGCAACAGATCTGTGGATCTTCTGTGGGACTGGACCAGACGGGCTAACATTATCCCCACCCCTACCCCCCAACTTATTGATTAATCTTAAGTCTCATGCACTGGCTGCTGGTTCACTGGTTGTCACCTTCCTTGGACCACTTTTGGTAAGTACTAACCATCATATACTAGGAACACCCTGCAAGACCCATTATTTTGGAGATGCTCTGATCCAGTTGTCTTAATTTTTCACTGAAATCTTTGATAATCTTGTTACACTGTCACCTGTTAAGAGGTGGGTTTTCTTTTGCGGCAAGTGAGAGGTATGCATAAGGATTGAGTGAGTTTGACATGGGCCAAATTGCGATGGCAAGTAGACTGGGTCCAATTATCACCCGAAGTGGTGGAGTCTATGCCTTGATGGGTCTAAGCTGTTTTGGCAGGTTGTGTTAATATTATGGCTGAAGGGTGTAAATGAAATAGGGGAAAGTCATAGCACATGTGCAGTGAGGACAAACTTTTCTCCCACAGGGATGGACAATGCCCATACTAAGACGGTCGAGGAGGTGTTGGGGTACTTCGGAGTGAACGAGTCCACAGGATTAAGCAGTGAGCAGCAGAGGAAGAATCGTGAGCGATGGGGTCCTAACGGTACACCGCTATTACACATAGAGCATATTGATAACACACATGCCTAGCTATAAAATCTTAGAGACGTGTTTGAGCTTTGAATTTTTCAGATAGCTAATGTGGAATATAATAAACCTTATAAACCTTTCTCTTTTCTTTTCTTATTGGATCTAACAATTCATCACGCAGAATTACCAGCAGAAGAAGGTAAGAAGCAGTCACATCTGGTCTGGGGCTAATTAACCCTATTTTAACTGTTGTATTAAGAGCTGTTGACTTAAGTCTAAAACTTATGTCAGTATTTTCCCAGGGCCCCATTTTGATCATGTAGACACATCCTAAAATTCTGTACCATGTTTTATTGTATATGCCACATAAGATACAGAACTGAGGTCATCATCCAAATCACATGTAACTAAGACACACCTCAGATTTACTCAGGCTCAACATTACATACCTATCTCCTGCATAACGTTCGAATAGTGCTACTAGGTAGTTAGGTCTGAGGTCTCAATACTGAAGTGCAAAATAAAATGCTGCTGGCATGTAACTCAACCCTGAATACAGCTTTTGGTCTTTTAAAAGGCTGCAAGCATGGGCTATGTTTTTGTTTGGTCAATAAAGGCATACCCTGGAGGGGTATTGTGGGGGATTTGAGTTGATATGTGGCCTGGATGAATTTGTATAAACCTCAGAAAGCAATGTTGACATGCTGCCTAATACTTAAACCAATAAAGCCCTATCATGATGTACACATCATGAGGTCGACTAATCCAAATGAGACTGATTTGGCTTTTCTATCCTGTTAAACAAGAATCAGTAGTAGAACAGAAGTATAAACGCCATGCAAACACTATGTAAACACTGTGTAAATTATGTAAATTGTTTGTCAGCAAACTAAATGATGTCCAGAGTCCATTTTGTGCCAATTATAAAATTAAATGCAATTTCCTAATTTGTAAATTACAGTATATATTCAAAAGTATATGAACACCTGATTATTACACCTATTTATGATTTATGAGCCCCACCGTTGAGATTTAATCTTTTATATTTGCTCTTATAATAAACTCTGTTTTTCTGGGAAGGATTGCCACTACATTTTGGAATGTGGCTGTGAGGATTTGCTTATTCAACCACAAGTGTGTTAGGCACTGAGGTCGGCACTAGTGTTGGGTAGAATGGTCTGTGGAGCAGTTTAGGGCTCTGTGCAGGTCACTCAAATTCTTTCACTCCAAATTTGGCAGTCTATTTCTTTATGGACCTTACTGTGTACACAGTGGCACCATCATGGTGCAAAATAGTTAGGCCTCTAGTGATAGTGAAGAGAAGTAGTAATGCTACAGCATATGAAGACATTGTATATAATTGTGTGCTTCTAACTTTGTGGCAAAAGTTAAGAACAGACCCAAGTATGGCTCTAAAGGTCAATGTCCACTGATTCTTGGCCACAGTTTATAAAATGCATATTTTCAACAACGTCTATATATA
>JAOVVF010000039.1:22589240-22603251 GCA_028565595.1 Duopalatinus emarginatus | reverse complement strand
TTCTGGTTAGATGCTAACTGCATTTCATTGGCTGTGTACCTATACTCTGCACAATGACAATAAAGTTGAATCTAATCTAATCTAATCTAATCTTATAGACTAGGCTAGATGCCTAGGGGAGAAATTCCAAAGTACCATAAAAGCAAAGTAAAGGGCAGGAATATGATGGAAGTGAGATGATATGACGTTCCTTTCCTGCAGTCGGAGCTGACGTTTGTCGGTTGTGTTGGGATGTTGGACCCTCCAAGAAAGGAAGTGCTGAATGCTGTGCGCATGTGCAGACAGGCTGGTATACGTGTCATCATGATTACCGGTAAGTCTAAAATAGGTTTGTTCCAATGTTAAATCATGAATTGTGTATTCATTACAGCAGGTTACAATGATAACATGTCTGGTATTGAAGATCCCCGGGCGGCAAATGTGACTCAAGATTAGTAAACCAGTCTTTTGATTGAAAGGTTGCAGGTTCGATCCCCCATACAAACAAAGTATGTCTGATCTGCCTATAAACAATGCACATAACTGCTCCCCATAAGCTGAGGATAGGGGCTTCCCCTATGTTCTGGGCAAGCGTTTTTACTGTGTCCTAGTATGTGTGTTCACTAGTGGTGTGATTCACTGCACAGATATTTTTGTGCAAGCAGGTCTACAAACCAGGCAGACTAAATGTACAGTAATTCTTTATATAACAATATCCTGTGCAGTCTGTAATGTAGTATGATGTCCAGTCTGCAAATAAATGCACATTAAAGAGGCCACACAATACAGGAACTACATAATATTTCACAATTCACAAACACTGCTTATTTTTTAAACGACTTGCTCTCTGTTACTGTGTGACATGCAGGTGACAATAAAGGCACAGCGCTGTCAATCTGCCGACGTGTTGGGATCATCACAGAGCAGGAGGAAGAGGAGGCAGAGGGTGCACCCTTTGGTGGAGGGCTGACCGGGCGAGAGTTTGACGAGCTGCCACCCCACCTGCAGCGTCAAGCCTGCCACACCGCCCGCTGCTTCGCCCGCGTTGAACCCACCCACAAGAGTCGCATCGTAGAGTACCTCCAGAGCCTCAGCGATATTACAGCTATGGTAAATATAGAAAAGGTTTCTCATATTATTTATGTTCATGTGTACAATCTATATTGTGCATTAATTTCTAGTTTTATTTTGTTTATTTTAATTTTGTAGTCTTTGTTTAATATTTAGTCTTTAGTATATTTATAATTTAAATGGCCTGTGTTTTTCTATATTTTTTTTATATTTTGCTATATATATATATGCTATATTTTTATATTATACTGGAATTTTTATATTTATAGTTTTTCATTTTATACAATTTTTTATTAATGCACTGGCTTATATACTAATACACATTTGCTTCACTCTCTTTCCTCTCTCAGACAGGCGATGGAGTGAATGATGCTCCTGCTCTGAAGAAGGCTGAGATCGGCATAGCGATGGGCTCGGGGACGGCAGTGGCTAAATCGGCCTCTGAAATGATCCTAGCTGATGATAACTTCTCCACCATAGTGGCAGCAGTGGAGGAGGGTCGAGCCATCTACAACAACATGAAGCAGTTTATCCGATATCTTATCTCCTCTAACATTGGAGAAGTGGTGTGGTGCGTACTAAGAAACAGAGATAGATGGATAGATTAATGTATTTAATGTAATTAATGCGATATGATCTTTATCTGATTTTAGCATTTATTTATCTAGATGCTTTATCCTGGATTTGGACAGGGTGCGAGATATTAATTCACCCTAGATGGGATGCCAGGGCACCCAAATTTTCCCAAGGAATCTAGATTTTTTCCATTAATACTTAATAACATGAAGTAAACTCTTTATCTAAGTTATTGCCAGAATCCAAATTTTGTATACTTATATTCAGTATCTAGTATATCATAAAATCCTATAATCTGACCCTGATGCTTCACTGCTAATCTGATTCTAACATTTCTATAAATCTCTTTCTTCTTTTTGTGTTCCCCCTGATCTCTCACTCCCAGTATTTTTCTGACTGCTGCTCTGGGTATGCCCGAGGCTCTCATTCCAGTTCAGTTGCTATGGGTCAATCTGGTGACAGACGGCTTTCCTGCCACTGCACTTGGTTTCAACCCGCCCGACCTGGATATTATGTCACGACCTCCCCGCTCTCCCAAAGAGCCCCTTATCTCAGGCTGGCTTTTCTGCAGATACCTTATCATCGGCTGTAAGTTGACATTGCATGGGAATTTGATGAGAGTTTAGCTGACGTTACTTAACATACCATACTATGTTAAGCATAAAAAAATGAACAATAAAATACAAGGGGGTGTACTGTTATTAAAATATACACACACACACACACACACACACACTTAGGGGTTATTTGGTATCTCTAATTTACCTGACTATATGTCTTTAAACTGTGGGACAAAACTCATGCAGGCATAGAGAGAGCATGCAAAGGAAGGATCAGCTGTCCACCCCACCAGGAAATCAAACCCAGGCCCTTCTTCCAGTAAAGTGACAGTGCTACGTGCTTTGCCACCATGCAGCCACCCCTCAAAATACATGTCTCTTAACAAAAACCAAAAAATTCCCAGGGAAAGTGCAGTCATAAAAAGAATAAACTGTGATTTGAATTACAGCTGGAACCACTTTTGGAGCAGCAGTTGTGTAAGAATATTGGCTTCTCTGTCAATAGTTGTTGAGTCTGGTAGGTCAAACCAAGAGTCGGGGTATTCAAAAGTCATCCATGTCTTACCAAAATAGAAGGCAGATATGATTCATGTTTCCAGCAAGTAAATGTGGAAGTTTCTCCAGTTTATTTTTTGGTAGAAAGAAATAATCCAGGTAGAGAGGAATGAAAGCCCAGACTCCTTAAGCATTGCAAATTACCTGGTACACTTCTCCTATTTTTGTTTGGTCCTATTTTTTACATTTTAATTTTGTTTTAATATTTTTGAAAGATTTCCTCAGTTAAAAGTGTCATGAATGTCAATAGCTGTTCTTGTGTATATGATCCAAGTCAGATCATGAAGGTAACAAACAAGTGAGCTAGGACCAAACAAACATGGCTGCCCTGGTTGGTATTCCTAATATACTATCAACACAATACTGGATGTTGTGTAATATAATGATATGTATTTAACATTTAGAAACACCATGTAAAAAAGATTTATTCTGGTTATGCAATTTTTTAATGTAATGGTTAGACCTGGCCAATGCTTATGGCTCAATGCTCCATAAGCTGGTTCTCGAAACTCAAGTCGGTGCCTGGAGCTAGGTGGATCCTGATGGGGCTGGAGAGGCTAATGCGATGGGCTAGGATGTCATTCAAGCCAGCCAAGTGAAGATTCTTGGTCTTGAAGAAGGGCAGGGTGGCACAGAAGTTTTGCCTCTCCATTGCAAGAACACCAATCCCCACCATCTCAGAGAAGCTGATAAAGAGCTTAAGGAAGTTTTTTGACAGCAGCCTCAGGGATACAGATGGATGGCTGAGGTGTGTCGACAAGACTGCCCTCAGGGAAATTCAAAGCATGGGTTTACCAGCACGGGATTCTGCCAAAGATACTGTGGCCACTGCTTCTATATGAGTTCCCAATTACAATTATCGCAGATCTGGAGAGCAGAGTCAGCCACTACCTGAGGAGGTGGTTGGGACTGCTGAGGAGCTTGAGCAACCTCATTTTGACAAAAGGAGTGGAGGCAACTCATCCAGAATGAAGTGAGAGCAGCCATTCAAGAAGAGTGGCCCAGCAGAGCAGTGGGAATGAGGCAGCAAAGCATCTGGACTACATGGGAGCAGGCTGTGGAAAGGAAGATCTCGTGGACTGACTAATGGTGGGCAGAGCCACACCATCTATGATGTCCTTCCCAGTCCTTCCAACCTGCACTGCTTGGGTTTGATTGACACACCAGCATGCCCCTTGTGTCAGGTAAAAGGGAACCCTTGAGCACATTATGAGCCCAAAAGCTCTGACAGAAGGTCGATACCAATGGTGGCACTACCATAGCAGAAATCATCGAGAGTGTCATCGCCAGCTGTCAGAGGTCAAAGCCCATGAAGAAAACCATCAACTTCATTATAACTGGGGAGGAGCCAAGAACAACACCCAGAGCAACACCAGGGCTTCTCAACACTGCGCAGGACTGGCAGCTGTCAGTGGATGTGGGCAGCCAACTCATGTTCCCCCAGCATGTCATTAAGACCACACGCAGACCTGACATTGTACTGTTGTCAGGGGCAACAAAGAATGTTGTCATGCTGGAACTCACAGTGCCAAACAAACGCATTGCACAGCTAACTGTTCACCTGTTTAGGACAGAACATGCAGTTTGCATTGTCCTCTGGTTTTAAATGTCTCTGTAGTGTAGTAATGTGTTGTAATATTGCAGTTGTCATAGCTGTGGAACAATACTGTATGTACAGGAATGCTAAAATGCTTTGTGTGTGACCTGAGGAAACATCCAACAACGAAACAAAACATGGTCCTAGTTTTGACATTGTGTCCTTAAATCAATTCACCAGATGTGTAAACTATGGTTTTTTTGATATATTCCTAAACACATAGACTTCGTCAAGATAAGTTGGTTTATTTTTGGTCTTTTTCGCTACAGGTTATGTGGGAGTAGCTACAGTAGGTGCTGCAGCCTGGTGGTTCATGGCAGCACATGATGGACCAAAACTCTCTTTCTATCAACTGGTCAGACATCTTTTTTTCACAATGATTATATTAACATTTCATAACTGGAAAATCTGAGCTCGCTGGGGTCACTCAGTCATTTTAAACTTTTAACTGCTGACCACCTCAGCTCTGCCTGCAACTGTTTAACTTGATTTTTCCTACTACTTAAAAAAATGGGGTTATATTGTTTTATCATTTCTTTATTGGTTTATTTAAGATTATTCCAATTTCTTATTTTTTATTACTTAGGTTTAATTATTTATATTAGAATGCTTATTTTATTTTTATTTCAATCATTTTAATTAATTTGAACTCATTGTAGTTTCTTTGTAATTAATTTCTCTCTTTTTCATTTTTTAACATTTTAGTTGAAACTTAATTTGTTTTATATTTTCTGTTGTTCTTTATGTGATCTAGTATTAATGTTTGTATTATTTTATACTAACTTGATTTTAGATATTTTATTATTATTAAATGTACTTTTATTACTTGA
This sequence comes from Duopalatinus emarginatus, assembly GCA_028565595.1. NCBI lineage: Eukaryota > Metazoa > Chordata > Actinopteri > Siluriformes > Pimelodidae > Duopalatinus > Duopalatinus emarginatus. The sequence goes on along the minus strand of JAOVVF010000039.1, from coordinate 22,598,083 downwards.
CATTACTTTAGTACTTTTATTATTTCAACCTATCAATCCCTTTTTTCCGTATCAGCTCAGCTACATTGTAAATAAGGGTTACCCTCAATGTACTCAGAGTTTAAATAAAGGTTAATTGATTTGATATTTAAATGTTAGCGAAAAAACTGAATCAAGTAGTGTTTTTCATGTTTTAAGTGATTTCTTAGCACATTTTTTTTCTGTTCCTCAGTCTCATTATCTGCAGTGCAGTGAGGGACATGCTGACTTTGCAGGAGTTCAATGCTCTGTATTTGAATCACCATATCCAATGACTATGGCTCTGTCGGTACTGGTGACCATAGAAATGTGCAATGCCCTGAACAGGTAAGTGCTCTGTAGCCTTTCTGTTTCAAAATATGATAGCAATTGTAAACTAGTGCGGTTCCTGAAGAAACTGTGAGAGTGTTGTGCTCTGTGTTGGCGTTACATAATGCAACGTCTGACTGGACGATATTTTCCCCGGATTAACGAGCGTAGCGGACGAACGGATAAAAATTTCCAAAATCTGTATGTTAGCACACTTCTCCTAAACATTCCGCACGTTTTAGTCTTTGTCCTATGTCGATATCTCGAAAACTGTAGAAGGAGAGAGTGAGGGAAAATCAGGTGGAAAAATAATAATAATAATAATATTTAGAAGAACAAATATAGTGTTGCTTCGCAACAGTATAAACAAGACAAGCTCTAAGCTAAAAGCAATAAGAAAATATTTTATATGTTATATCCAAATGAAAAGTGTTGATAAGTACCACAAAAAAAAAAAAAATCACCTCCACAGATAGCAGTGGAGTCTGAGCTTGCTTTTGTGTTTGTGTATAGGCAGATAGCAGAGCGAGTCTATGGGCAGGTGAATGGGTAATTTCCACACTAGTACTTTATCTATGGTACTTATTGTTGACCACACAGTGCCACATTCCGTAGTCATTCATCAGCAGGAAAACATGGGCACCATGACCCACTCATACTCCTTACTGATTAGTGTTTCCAGCAGAACAGTATATCAGTGTTTGTGTACGTGCAACTTTCAACACAAGCTCAACATGACAAACAAAGGAACAAGACATCACCTTGTAGTTAACCTCAGCATCGTAGGGAAGTGATATAAACCAGACTGGCCGTTGCATGCTTCATGTCCTGTACACAACAATGACACACTAATGTTTCAGCAGGATGATGGGTGTAGGGCCGTACATTAGGTGTCACTTTGACTGGCCACTCGAATCATCCCATAAAAACTGTTTTTTTGATTATAAAAGAGATAAAATGCTAATATTACAAAGCCTGGCTCTGATTTTAACTGTGTACATGTGTGTGTTCTGTAGCCTGTCTGAAAACCAATCTCTGCTAAAGATGCCTCCCTGGTCAAACCCCTGGCTTGTGGGCGCTATCTGTCTCTCCATGGCGCTACATTTCCTCATCCTATATGTGGATCCACTGCCTGTAAGTCTAACCAAAAGGTTCACTCAGTCCACCAATTAGTGATGGTCCTAATCCTAACATGCCCGGACAGAGAAACACAAACCACTGAACACCTGGTACTGCGTCAACAAGGTTTTCCTTGTAGTGCAATTATGTTTGAATTATGTTGGAATGAATATGACTTTCCGGAAGCTGCATGTGTAAAACTGAGAAATATGCAGACAGATTCAAATTAGCACAACAGAAATGCAATAAAATTTGTCTCTGTATAATACTATTAAAAAGCATTTAACAAAATGCACATGAAGCCATATTTATACTGATCAGCCATAAAATTAAGACCACCTGCCTGCCGCCAATACAGCTTTGCTCTGTCAAAGCATGGAAGTTCACAAGACATACAAAGGTGTGTCTAGCACCAAAAGGTTAGCAACAAACCCTTCTGTCTATCTTTTGTGGGATTGGAACAGATGGACTAGCCTTCACCACCTGTTGCTGGTTCACCAATTGTCCTTCCTTGGTTCATTTTGCTAGGTACTAACCACTGCATACTAGGAACACTGCACAAGACCTGCTCTTATGGAGATGCTCAGACCCAGCCGTCTAGCCATCACAATTTTGCCCTGATGTTTTACAACACATCAGGCTTAAACATAACCCATCAGTCGAAACAGTTAGTACAACCACGCCACATGTTGCCAGTCCTTGCTAGGGCTAGGGTCCAGTTAGCAAGCTTACAAGCACATGTAAGGCACAATGCCTGGTGTTGTGGCATTAACAGAGGCATTCTGATGAACTTCTGCTCCCATATCACATGGAACCTAATAAACGCTGTTTATGACCTGTGGCATATACATGTGGGGTCTTCTGCATTGAATGTGTAAGTGATTTCTGCTTGTCTCCTTACATGGACAATTCTAGCCAGGCGCCGTCTGTCCTGATTATTAAGCACCCATGGACGGCCACTGTGCTGTCAGCTGTGGGTGGTAATGCCTCCTAGGATGTATTCCCTGTGCACTGTGGATCATGGAATGTTAAATGCCCTGCCAAACTTCGGAAATGGAATATCCCATCCATTTGACACCCACTATCATGCCTCGGATTTCATTCCTTTTTAAACACTTCTAAAATTAAATTTATGTGGTGTAGTTTTCAAACTGGGTAAATGGGCAAATTCTCACAGCCACACCCCAAAACCTTCCCAGAATAGTGAGATAGGAGGCTTGGGACAACTCAACATGCAACATGCTATATTTTTTGGCAAAATACTTTCACTTTTCAGCATTTTTTTATTTCTCTTGTGCTCACTGAAACAGAGTAAATCAATTCTTTATAGCTGGGAATCATCTCCAGCATGCTGACTCAACCTGCTTTCTCTAAACTCACACACAACCAATGCTCAACTATGCATTCCGCTAGCCACATACCGCTGCCACTCATTCCAGACCGCCTGGCCTGCAGCGTAATTCACCCCGATGGGAGAGGTAATCCGCCAGCCCAATTTGTGTCCAGCTTAAACAGCTGGAGCAAATGATCCATTCATTTTTGTTTTATTTTATTATGCCTTTTGGCATATGTTGAAGCCACTGATGCAGGCCGTGATCCAAAGAAAAAGAACAAAGAATGAACGGTGCCCAGTAGGTAGTAGTGGAAAATTGAGAAGGCACTCCTATCTCTTGCATCAGTTCCCAGCTGATGTAAGAGATCACGTACATAAATGTCAGGCTCTGACTCTTTTTTTTAATGACTGATTTCTGATCAACATGAGTAAATAGTCAGTAAATATATAAAACCCCTGTTTTAAAAAGCTGACTCTAATCTGACTCATGTGTAAGACTGCACTTCATTGGAAAAGCAAAACATTCGAACATTGTGTTGTTTTACTGTAATGATGAGGTCATAACACATTAAAAATATAATGACATAAGAAAAATTATGAAAGCATGAGTCAGGTGAAAAAACAGCTGCCTCAGGCTTAAGGGCCATTGCTTGATCATACAGCAATTATTGTTTTCTTTTTCTTAGGAAAAGAAAACTGAAAGTTTTAACTTCTACATCCAAATAAGCAATTTGTGCAGTATAAAGTTATGGTCAGTAGAAGGTCATGTAGTTGCTACTGTCAGTTCATTTGGCTGACAGTGATCCGCTGATTCTTTTGCAGATGATTTTCCAAATCCGACCACTATCCTGGCCACAGTGGGTTACTGTTCTAAAGATGTCCCTTCCGGTTATCCTGATGGACGAAGCACTGAAATTCTTGGCTAGGAACTACATTGAGCCAGGCAGTGACCTTGAGCAAGAAGAAGAGGAGAGACAGCGTCATGAGCATGGTGGCAGCGGCGGACTCGCAGACCTGGTTTGCAAAATACAACGGGGTCTAAAAGGTGTCTCCTGGGCATTTGTGTTCATCTCTGCTCCGCTTTTGTTTTGGATCTACAGCCTGGACTCAGATATTACAAATATTTTCTGGGAATAGTTAGCAAGAGAAAATGTGAGAAAGAGAGTGGGCGTTGATAAAGAATGGGTTTTACAGGGAGAGTGGCGGGGTAAGTTAAGTTCAAATAAGGGCAATTGAAAACAGAACACCACCAGAATAAAAGTATATTATATAAGCAAAAAAAAAGAAGGGAAGACTTTTTAAGCATGGACAATCAGAATTAGAAGAAACGTGAGGACAGAGAGTAAAACAAAGAAGAAAGGCAATTGTCATTTTCAGTCCAGCCTCATTGTGTGAGTATATGGGGTTTTCTTTGGGAACATTTGAAATATATTTATATAACTTTACATTATTTTCAGTTTAACAGAACAATTAATGTCATTTATTTAAATTATTTCCATTTTTTTAAGTCCTGCGTGTAGTAGGAGCTACGATACACTTTCCGTGGGCAATACAGAGCATTCACCTCCATGAAAGATTACAATGTAAACATTAAATATTAAAAAGTACTGTATGTTTCTTATTGTGTTCCTATTTGTTGCACATATTTTTTAATCAATTTAAACACAATCAATTGTGTTTAAGAATATGGAAAAACAGGCGATATTGTGTTGTAGGAATAGGAGAGAAAATCTAGTTGGCAACCAGATGTTCACAGCAAACAACATGTGAGTTGACTGCATGCAAATTGAAATAGTGAATAGATCAACATTTAATCCCATTTCCAGACCTTATCATTCACATATGTGTCATCTACTTTCAGTATGAGTGCTACATCCGTTTAAAGCAGGACAAAGAACAGACAATATGATGTGAGGTCTTAATCACGGTCACCTTGGGATCGGTACATGTCTCATATTTCAGATTTCAGGGGATTTGAGGAAAACAAGATTTACACAGTGTATATTTTATTCTTTAAACATGCAAAAGAAGAGCATAGAAATCCTACCAATTAATGAATGTCTTTAGGAATATGGTTCACTTTTCTTCTGCAGATACGTTTACTGTTAAAACGTGTTCAGAAAAACACTGAGTCATACATGTTATTGCACTGGCATGTATGTAACCGCCTATGTTAAAATAAGATGTCTACATTGCAGTTGGTGTCATTAATATACGTCATTTGTGTTGAAGATATTTCTGTTCTTTGTGTCCTGTTGCCAGGAAAAGAAATGTCTGTGACTAGAGAATGAAAAGAGAGAGAGCCAGAGCAAGTGTGTTTTTTTTTCCCCCCATTATTAAGCCATCCTACTCCTTTGGAAGTTTAATTTGCATTTAGTTACATTTACATTTTGTCTATTTTAATTTTAAAAAATCCAATAAAAAACACCAGACAGATGATTAAAATTTAAAGATTTTTATTTAAGGTTGTTCAAGTTTGTTTATTTTGAAAAATGTTCTTCATATTTGTAAAATGTTTTTTGTTGTTTTGTGTTATTAATTTAAGTAGTATCATTGTTGTATAACTTTTCTTCGATTGGAAATAAAAAAGCTCAATGGAATGGAAATAAACAGTTAATTACAGTACTGATGCAGTATCCTCATTAGTTCTGCCTTAAGTTGCATTAAAGTTGGTCAATCAGAAGTCAATTCAGAAGATAGCTTGTATCAAACATTTTTATTTTGTAAACTGAACATATAAAACGAAAAAAACAAAAACAAATGACACTGAGAAAAAAAAGGCACTGAAAATGTCAAAATCAGTTATGTAATGCAATCTCCTTTATGAATCGACTAAATAAATATACAAGTAAATAAGTAAACAGCTTAAGCAATGTGTGGTAAATAGGTTAATATTCTAGTAGACTACAGACAAAGATAAGATAACTACTACAGATTATACAAAATTGTAGTTAGAAGGTGCACACATGCTCTGAAGTATACTGTTGCATGTAATAACATCTTGAGACCAAAAATTCAGGAGGACATCTATCTTGGACCACATAGACAAGTGTAAATAGGGACAAGTTGGAGGTGACAGGACACAGCCGGCAGTTTTGAAGCTCTGCAAAAGCACAAAATCTGTTAATCACTGGCTCGTACAAATGTCTTTATTTGAATTCCAGCAAGCAATAGATTTTACCTGCAAGTTGTCCACCAAACCTTTGGTTTCTGCTTTCAAGCATTCAATCTTGCTGTTTTCTTGAGACAGGTCAAGATCACATGCCTGGTAGTTAGTCAGTCTCTGTATAAGTCCACACTGAGGAAAAGAGAAAGAAGGGTAAGAATAGTAATAACCAGTTGATTATCTGAAAATGTTTAAGACATAGACAATGAAAAATAGTACATACATTCTAGACACATAAAAGGGAAAAGGAATGAATAAAAGAAAGAAAAGAGATATTGAGAACCGGGTTTTTTTTTTGTTTGTTTGTTTGTTTTTTGCGTTTCATGTAATACCTGATCGATATTTAAAATGACCTTGCTTGCTTTCACATTTGCCAGGTTTATAGGCTGTGGAGAGAATTTGCAGTGTTTTATATATAAGTATGCAACAATAATACCAAACAATTAACAAAAAGTCATTGCATAACTTCATTTTTACTGCAGTATTTAAACTCCACTTACTGTCCCTTTAGCTGTGCTTTTAATAGTCTGCAGCAAAGTGAGAATTTGCTCAATCTGCCGCTCTGTGTTTTGACAAAATATAACTGGCATAGATGACACTGGCCATACCACCAGCAACAGGAGAACACTGCACATCGTATAATGCACTGCCAAAAAAAGAATTTAAATATTCAGTTGCTCAACAAACTACATTATATAGAAATTTTATTGCATATTAACAGTATAATTCAAATTTATCAAACCAAACAATCATATTATAAGCATACATATATACGAACTTACTTATGTCTTTTCAAAGGCTAGAGATGACGCTTGATGGACTTGGAGGCTCAGAATGATGTCTCTTTCATTCAGGTTCTTCTGCTGTTGATCATTCATCCTGCCGATTTTATACCACTCCACCATCGCCATATACACCGACCCTAGATTCTTAGGAACTCTTACCTAACTTTCTCCCACACTGAGAGTTGATTGGCTCTCTACGCTACAGTTTTAGGGTGGTTCTGTTAATCCTGTGTATGACTCACCTTGAGCAGACAACTGAAGCACCCCCCCCCACCCCTCCCAAAGGTGTAAGATGATGGAGTAGGTCTAGACATTCGACTGTGCTCAGTTAACACTAAGTGGGATAACTTGCAAATACACACACAGTTGGGTCTTGTGAGGACCTTCTATCATAATTAATAAGGTAGCTAATTAATGCTATGCCTATATTCAAACTTAGCCATAACCTTAACCTGAGTAATAAAAAGGGCAACTTTGGGGCTTATTTATTTTTTAAACAATCTGATTAAAACAAAAAACAGCTAAATGTCCTCACAAGGTCTAAATAAGTAGATAGACCACACACATTTACACACCATTATGAACAATTTGCTCAAGAAGATTTAATGATATATCTAAAGCAAGTTGTATCTTATAAATAATAAAAAATTGGTGAGAAATTGCAATTATTTCAGTTTATTTTATTATACTATTGCAAATTAAAATAGTTTGGCATTTTTTTTAATGTTTTGATTTAGATAAATTTAATGTACTTCTGTTCTGGGACTACGTTTGTGCTCTTGATTACAGAGTATCCTTTTTGCTATAAAATTCCTCCAGTGATTTAGACAGGCTGATTCTTCTCTGATGGCTAAACAACACACCCCATGTAAAAACCTGATTAGCCTTATTTAACAAGTTTCACTTTGACTGACTTTGACTGATTCACTTCTCACGTGGAGCTGATACATTATTTTATTTCTTTTTTTTTATTTTCTTCTTTTTTGCCGAACATGTAATTCATATTGGTGTGTTTGAGTTCAAACATACAGTTTCACAACATGACACGTTAAAATTTGCTGCATGTAATCACATATTACTCACTGCATGTGAAATGTATGATTGTGGATGTGGGCAGTATAAGGGAGAAGTCAGCAAAGATATGCAGAAATAAGCTGATCCTTTCCAGGAAACACTCGAAAATGTATTACATTAAAGTAGTTCTTGGAGCCTGGAGTAGATTTTATTTACTTTGTAAACATGTATAATTTCTCTCTCTCTCTCTCTCTCTCTCTCTCTCTCTCCCATAATAGAAGAGAGGTTTACATGTGTAGTCTTGGTAATAATATTGTCACACAATTTCTCTTGAATTTGTGGAAATGAACATAAAGATAAAAATAAATAGTTAAAGCAAGAATAATACTTTTACCACTACTGCTACTATTACTACTACTACCACTGTTACTACTAATACTACTAATATTATTATAATTGTTGTTGTTGTTATAATAATAATAATAATAATAATAATAATAATAATTATTATTATTATTATTATTATTATTATTATTATTATTAATGCTATAGCATTGTCTAATGAAAACAGGTGTGTTAAATGCTGGGTCTTTATGCATTTTGCTGGTGGAAGTGAAGTGGAAGTGTAGGGAGTGTAGTCATCACGTGTGGCTTTCTCGTACTCTCAGTAGACAGTGAGTAATGTAAACACATCTCTGTGAAAGTCAAAGTGAAAGTAGATGAGAAGTGAAGATGGGAAGCAGGCTTGAGTGAACAAGTCTCTTAAACAGCTACATGAGTTTTAACAACTAAATCCTTAGGAAAACGAGATGCTGTGCAATTTTTTTAAATAAATTTTATCTGGATTTGTAGTCTTATGATTTTGCATTCAAAACGCACAATTTACTGATGTTGAGTTTCCACAAAACATTAGAAATAATGTAAAAAATGCCAACCTGTTCTTTTTAGAAATAAAATATATAATTTTTGACTCCACCACCATCTTTTCATATGTAGGATTATTCGTCATCACCTTTCTGAATTTACGTCTATAATACACAGTATTACTTTGCTAATTATAGACCTATCTGTCAAGACAGATAGTCTTGACAGATAGTCT
>JAOVVF010000039.1:22550690-22562971 GCA_028565595.1 Duopalatinus emarginatus | reverse complement strand
CTCCACATCATTGCATTCAGTTTTTATTCACAATTTGTTTAGTGTCCCAACTTTTTTGGAATCCGGTTTGTAGATGCAATATAAGTGTGCAATCATTTTATTATTGTGCAAACCCTGCACAAAAATCTTTGCTTATTCTAATAGACTTCTATATCTGTTTATTGTCCTGCCCCATCAACAGATCAACTTTGGGCTGCTTATTTTCTCATTGGTTGGCTTCCTGTTGCCAGGATACCTGTTCTACCACCGCAGACAACTCATTGAACAGAAGAAGGTACAAGATCAGGCAGCAACAAGCCAATCAGCAGTTGTTCTTAACCAATCAGCAAATGGCCCTGCGAAACACCATAGTGCTGGGCTTGATACAGATGAGGCTTAGAAAGGAACAATATACCAAATGAATTTGTGACTAACAATTGCTTCTTGCTTTTTCGATGCCAAACTTGAATACAAACAGCCAAAGCTTTACATCATGGACATTTAAATGAGACATTTAAAAAACTCTATTCAAGCATATGCTGAAATTCCAAAAAGGAGCAATTTAAAAAAGCGCACAATTTGTAAATTTTACAGATGCTACTTTTAGGTCTTGTGACTGAAAAAAAAGCAGGATTGTTTTATTAAGGAAAATGAATAGACCTATTTATCAAGCTGAATATGGAAGGAAGGAAACGCAATTTTGTTTGGAAAAACTGTGGTACTCTATAAACGTTTTTATATTATGAATTGAAAAATTACACTATATCGACAGAAGTATTGGGACACCTACACATTACACCAATAGAAGCTTTTATGAAATCCCTTTCTAAAACCATAAGCTTTCTACAAGATGTTTAGAGTCTGTCTGTGGGAAAATCCCATTCATTTAGAATAGCATATATGAGGTCAGACACTGATGTTGGACAAGAGGGCCTTTCTATGTTCTAGATCATCCTTAAGGTGTTTGATAGGGTTGAGGTCAGGGCTCTGTGTGGGCCAGTCAAGTTGTTCCACACCAGATTCACCCAACCAGGTTTTTTTATAGACCTTTTTTTGTACACTGAGGCACAGTCATGCTGGCAACAGTAAAGGGCCTTCACCAAATTGTTCCCACAAAGTTGGAAGCATACAATTGTCTGAAATGTGTTGCTATGCTGAAGCATTAAGATTTCCCTTTACAGGAATGAAGGGGACTAGGCCAACCCCTTGAAAAACAACCCCATAGCATTATTATTCCTCCAACACACTTTACAGCTAGCGCAGCACAATCAGTCAGGTGACATTCTCCTGGCATCTGAATGCCAGATAGAGAAGCATAATTCATCACTCCACAGAACACGTTTTCACTGCGCCAGTGAGTCCAATAGTGGTGTGCTTTACACCACTCGATCCAATGTTTAGTATTGTGCTTGGTGATGTAAGGCTTGAGTGTAGCTGCTTGGCCATAGAAATGTCATTAATAAGCTCCTGGCACACAGTTTTTGTACTGATGTTAATGCCAGAGGAGGTTTGAAACTCTGCACTTATGGAGTCAGCAAAGCGTTGGTGACTTTTATGCACTATGTGCCTCAGCACTCGGCGAACCCACTCTGTATTCTTTTGTCTGCCAGTTTTTGGCTGAGTAAATGCATCCACTTTTCGATAATACATTCACAGTTAATTCTGGAATACCTAGAAGTGATGAAATTTCATGAACTGACTCAGTGAGCTCTACACTGAATGACCTTTCGCATATGCTTGATTTTTTTATATGTGTTGCCATGGGACTGAATGAACACCTGAAGTAATTAAGAGTCATGTCCCAATACTTTTGTCCATGTAGTGTGGATTTATGATTTGTTCCCCACAGTCCAGATACTTGTATGTCAGGTTACCTGAAGATATTAAATTGTCCTTAGGTGTTGGTATGTGTGTGAGTGTGTTTGTGAATGCCTTTTGATTGACAGGCGATCTGTCCTGTGTGTTTCTCTGCCTGTTGACTGCTGGTATGAACTCTAACACCCCACAATACCCATTAGAATAAGCGGCTTAGATACGGAGTGGATTAGTGAAGAAAATAAATGGCACCCAATAACGGGATAAAGAGCAAGTCTGTGTGTGGTAGCAATGCGATAGCTTAGCTGGTGGATGTAGCCACACTATGCTTACACTCTTTTGTGAACTCTTTTGTGTCATGAACAGGCATGTACAAAGAAACTTGATAGCGAAATGTAAGTTTGGCAGAAATTAAGGTTTGGCCTCCAAAAACATTTACATTCTACGTGTAAATTAATGACTGATGAATGTAATGCACTTTGCAATGAAACATCACATTATGCTGACTAGCTGCTATCATTATGAGCTACCTCAAGTTAGAGGTCAGTCAAATCATTATATTTAATCAGTGATGAAAGAATGTACATTTGTTTATATGTTGCTTATTAGTTTGTTGTAATGCATGTTTGTGTCTGGCAGTTGGTGCTTCTGTTTCTTCTGTAATGAGTTCAAACCTTAGCATTGTCACTGTTGGGTCCTTAAGCAAGACCTTAAACCCTGAACTGCACAGTTGTAAACTGTGTCAACTATAAGTGATTTTGTATAAAATCCTCAACCAAATGAGAACTGTTGAAATGTTGAAAATGTACATAAATGTATGGTTGTTAAATCATTTTCCAACTGCACTTTGAGCTTGTATATCAATAATGATGCACTTGAAGTGTATGATAATATTTGCATTCGACATACTGTAAACGACCATGAATGTTTTTGTAGACTTCCACCCTAAAGCATAATGGGTTGCACTTCTGCTATCAGGTATTTACTTGTCTGCAAATGTTTTATGTATTAACCAGTCTGAATATTCAGCAATAAGCATACTTAGTTTTATAAACAGTATATTGATGCACGTTTATTAAAAAATGCATAAAGCTGTGGTAACAGTAGCCGTTCTGTGATAGTGACTAGAATGTTCAGGGCTCCCAAATAGCCCCACAGAAAAACCTGCACCAAGCTTCACCTATCATCCAAGTTTCAATCCCAGTGATGGCACAGCCATAGCCATAGCCATCCATAGTCTAAGACAGCAAAATTGGCAATGATCTCAGGGAGGAAAAAATGACATACCTTCTCTCTCCCCTGCCAATCACAGACACCCTGACCAATCATGGGTGTCTGTGAGCTTATGAATACTGAAGTGGGCAGATGCATTCCTCAGAATGTGTTACTCTGCCCCCTGATGCATGAGTTACAGCTGTCACAGCAGTTACAACTGGCTTTATGTGCCTCAGAGGAAACACATGCTAGCCCTCATCCTATCTGTTTGGCAGTCGGCCATGCCAGAGAGGCTTTGTAAATTGGCCTTTTGGTAAACATACAAACATGTACATTTTGCCTCCTTTATAAATCATTTTGGTTAAAATAAGTACACACACTGTAGTTTGTCACTCAGTTATTATTTGTTAATTATTTGTCATGGTTCCTATTTAATGTTTGTTTTATTGTGTGGAAGAGTTTCTTTTGCTTTGTATATTCTTAAATATTTACTTTTGTAAATATTTAGTAAATAGCTGGGAAATAAAGCAAAACATGAATCACATGCCAAGGTAAAAAAAAACCTTTCCTTATTAATTTATTATTGCATAAATAAACATATAATTACGGACTGATGTAACAAATATCGTTTGAAATATGGTTTGCTGTCTTGTCTGAAGCAAATACACAAGTAACATACATGAGCAAAAATAAAGGCCTGCACTTTTCTCATTTACGCAATGTTTCTTTCTCTCTCTCTCACACACACACACACACACACACACACACACAAACTTAAAACACCCTCACTTGTCTTTTAATGTTATTTACAGTGGATTCTCTCTTTGTCTCCTCGTGTGCTTCTATCTCAGACTGCTACCGCTGGGCTGAGAGCCTGTCATGCTGGGGTGATCAGGACTGTGACGGTTCTGACAACAAAAAGCAAACAGCCAAACAAATCTTATTACACACTAGACATAAAGCTCAAAACCTTTAATTTAATAATGTGGTCTGCTGGTACATCAATATGTTATTATTTTAAATTATTACAACAGCGTGGTTGAATACTCAAATCTTGTCAGAAAGTGCATTATTTTCATATAACACTGCAGACTTGGCTATAACATGAATGTAAATAAGCAAAGTGCACTAATACATACTGTTACGTTAATGTTTCTTTAGCAACAGGTCTTACAATTACTCGGCAGATGTCACATAAATGAAGACTAATAATAAAAAAAAATGTTAAAAGTAATTCTTACAATTTTTGAGGTGAAGTCTTCATTAAGAGACATTTATTTAACATTTATTAAGTCTCTGTTAAGGCACTCGCTTTATTTCCTCAGTTTTTCCTGGAGAATGACAAGCCGCACTTTGTGTGTGTGTGTGTGTGTGTGGGGGGGGGGGGTCCACTATAAATGATGTGAAGCACTCATTGACCACTGTGCTTGCACACACAGAGGAATGAGACCTTTGCATTTAACCCACATGTGCAGTGAAACACAAACACAATGTGTGTTTTTCTTTGTTAAACAGCACATCCAACACACCCAAATCATTGTGGAGATTGTTAATATGGATACAGTAGCATATTATGATATTGAGTGCATATTATTATTACTGATAAGACAGAGCTAATAACCCAATCAGCTTTAAGAATTCAACTGCACTATGTGATAATTAGGTACATCAGCTTAATATATTAACAACTAAATTAAAATAAAGTGTTAATTAAACATCCACACTCAGAATATGATTATCTTACAAACCTTCTTTTTCTTCTTATCCTTTTTCTTTTTCTTTCTATCAGGATCATCATCTTTCTTCTTCTTCTTTTTCTTGTGGTCTGAGTCTGATGGTGTTTCTGTTTAAATGAAAAGATGGATTAAGTAACAGTGTAGTATCTGTACCAAACATTCTAACACAAACCCAGAGTGATAGTATGAAGTGATAGTGATAGAGACTTGCTACCTGGAGGTAAAGGGTCCTGGGGTCTGTGGTGTCTGTGTTTATGTTTGCTTTTCTTCTTTGGGGGCTGAATGTGCATCAGTCTGTATTGCTCTGGAAGCTTAAAGAGGTCAAGGCAGTGTGGAGAAAAAGAAACCGCATGTTGGGTAATGCTTGTGATTACATTTGACATAAAAGAAAATATGCTGCTTGTCAGAATACTGATACAGAGCCTTTCCAAATGTAGTTTATTTACTGTTATACCACAGAGTACTGAACTTTTAAATCTGACATGTTGATTAGTTTTCTACAACAGCAGCCCTGAAAAACATGTTAGCTGCAAGGCAAATCATCAAGTTTACATTAATATGCTTGTCTGAATATGTTATCATTTCTACACAACTAAATAATTAACAGGAACTACTGTGGTGGATAGTTAGTGTAACTTTCTAATTTCTAATAATCAAATAAGAAAAAAAATCACAAAAAATTCCCTGAAAGTAGACATCTAACTGCTGATATTGTAAAAACACTGTGTAAGAAACTATTTATTTAACATTTATGCTTAAGTCTAATTTCTCATCACTTTGGTAACGGTCAGAGGTAAAGTTGTAAACATTGTTAAAGATGCTGCATTTTTATATATTTAAATTTTTTTTTTTTTACATATAATATAAATCTGTTATAACATAAAAGACAACAGAAACTAACTTACATTTACTTAAATGAAACTAAAGAGATAGAATACAGTGCGTTGCAAAGACGGTTGCCAGATTGACATAAAAAATGCCACACTTACAGGGCCTGTGTGTAGTCGGAAGCCAGTGAGCATGGTTCCAGTAAGAGGACTGAAGGAGTTGTTGCACACTGGCGGCTTCTCAATAAGGGAGCGCAAAGAACTTCCATCCTGAAGACCTGGAGTGTCTATCATACCTAGGAAAAGAAAGCAGAACCCTTGTTTCTCTTCCAATAGTCAAGCCAATTTCCCTATTCCCAAAAAAATCCCTGTATGGAAAGACCATGATGATAAGTACTATTACTAAGATGCTCTGCACCACTGTACTTACCAGGTAGCTCTGGGAGAAAGTTGCTGAGCTTCTCCTTCACTTTCTTGCCACAAAACTTGTTATAGGCATGTTCCAGATTGTAGTGTGTAATGAGGTTGGTGTTTCCAGTCAGCTCGTTTTCCACTAAGGAGCGAGACAGGGTGGAATTAGACACATAAGACACATCTACAACTATAACAACCCTGTTGATATGATTATTTAAGCTATTGCAATCTTACAGGCTACGATAAACTGCCACTAGGTGTGAATAAATGTGTATGTGATGCTCTGCAATGGATTGGTATTCCATGCAGGGTGTATTCCTGCTTCTCTTACGAACTATTTGCCTACTGTGCTTGCACAAAAAGGAACGTGACCTCCACATGTGACCTCCAGATCCCATCTGTGCAGTTGCCTGGGCAGCCCCAAGGTACAGGGCTGTTAAGAGCAAGGTTGGGGGGTTAAGAGCACTTTAGTTTAGGGGTGCTCAGTCGTGTCTTGTCTGTTGTGGGGATCAAACCTGGGACCTTCCGGTCCCAAGGCTGGTTCCCTAACCACAGGCTCACGACTGGCCGCAGTGGCCCTCAGTGCTCGAACCCACTTTAAATGGACTAATAAATATTTCAGTGGTTCCCTGCTCCTGCTCCAGTATTAAAGCCTGACTGTCAGCAAGTTTTTTTTGTTTTTGTTAACGACACATAAGGTGGTTGAGGTGTGTTTGGAGCAGGAACCCCTGATATATGTTACTACATGGAGTAATCACACTAGTGCACTTACACTAGTAAGGTATGGTGGTAGTGACAGTCGGTTACTCTTTTGATCACTTTGCAGTGGAATTCACCTCCATATTTAACCTATCTATGCAGTGAAACACACACATACACACTAGTGAACACTAGTGGACAGCCCCTATCCACAGCGCCTGGGGAGCAAATGGGGGGTTAGGTGCCTTGCTCAAGGGTACTTGAGTCGAGTCTTGTTGGTTGCAGAGCTCGAACCTCGAACCTTTTGGCCCCAGGGTGGTTCCTTAACCACAAACCTATGGCTGCCCATAAGTTATTTAACCTTTTGGTGTTAAGTTATTTGTACATAGCTAATAAATAAAGTAGTTAAGTATGCTTAAGACAATAAGACAATAAGAGCAGGTAGGTAACTCACTTGGCAGTTCTCGCACTAAGTAAAAGGGTTCGTTCATGGCTGCAGGTTTTCTGACAGGTCCCTCATCTACCAGTTGGTGTTGAATTGGCACCGCCATGTGTACTGGGTTTTGGGGTACCGGTGGTGGAAGTGGTTTTCCGGGGCCGAACCCCATCGCGGAAGGTCCCGAAGGTGCCTGAGCTTCAGTTTGACCGTAGAGCGATGAAAATATTTCTGTCATGTTGAAGAATATGTTCTTTATAAATACAAAATATCAATTTGACGTGTTGTGACAGGACTTTGCTGACGCTCTTCCTAATAAAAAAAACGACTTTCCGTTGTTAGGGTAGTCCGTCTACTTTACTAGTTTGTGCCGTAATTCATCTAATAATAATACACTTAAATTACAATCACAAATTTGACATACTTTATAATGCATGTCACGTCTAAGATCGCGTCAATTACAAGACTCAAAACATTGTTATCCGTGTTGTTTTAGTATTTCAGCAGACAATTTACGCACTGTTGAGTCAAAGTTATAAAAAGTCATTTTGTCTGCGCAAATTATCCAACACTTACAGTAGTAAACCACGGGAAAACTGCAGCGACGTCTTCAGACAACCTGCTTCTCAAATACCTCCATCTATCCTATCTAGGCGCTCTACATGACGTCAAAATTATAAGATTCCTACACCCTTAAAAGCGCACTAGAGCGCTATTTGAGACGGTTGTTCTTTACAACATGCCGTAGAACTAACCAATCGCGAGGAGCGTAAAGAGGTGTGGCCTATTGTGTGCTCGTCTTTCGTCCGCAGTGACCTCTGTCCCTTTAAGTTGAAAGCCGTTGAGGGTTTTTGGCCGACGTAAAATCATCAGCCGGGTTTTGTCTCTTACTCGTCGTGCTGCTCTTTTTTTTATTAGTGGGAGGAAAATGGCGCTGCTGACTCCTCTGTTCGCGTTTCTGTATCACTTACCACAGGTTTATAAATGGCTGTTGAGGCCGTATTACGTGGCGTCGTTTTTTATGTCGCTGGCTTTCCTGATGGTCCGCAAGACTCCGGGGATCTGTGAACATCTGTCCACGCAGAGGGAGGACGGAAACCCCTGTGACTTCGACTGGGTTCGTGCGACATTTCTTACACATGCACTAAGATGAAGCTGTGGATGCTGAATATCATGTCTGCTAGTGCTTCCTATTGAGGGCTGGGTTTGGATGAACACAGAATAAGTAATGGCCTTGGGGGTGGCACTAAGAATAACCCTATAAGAGTATGTAGATACCGCAGGCATGGGGAAGGTAGGCTTGGTCCTAGGGTAGGTTAAGGAACCAGGATTAGGACCAGAAGGTTCCAGGTTAGAGCCCTGCAACCAACTCGACTAAAGTGCCCTTGAGCAAGGTATCTAATCCCCAACTGCCCCCCCCCCCCTGTGGATAAGGATCTGCCCCTTATCTGTTGTCCAGGGCATGTGTGCTCACTGCCCCCTAGTGCCTGTCCACTAGTGTACAACCCCTGGCAACAATTATGGAATTATTATTGTTTATTTATTTATTTTTCTTTACACATTTGCTTTTAACATCTATCAATTTGTATAAAAATTAGTATATAGCTGCCTAATTTTAAGACTACAGTGTTTACATTTATACCAAAATAGACATAACTGCACCTTACTGCTCCCACTACCAATCAGCTAACTGCACTCTGTGATGGGAGGGGCTTCCTGGATTTATTGTTTATTGATCATTGTTATTATAAATTGTTTTGTGTATTTATTGTAAGTTGTCGTCATCGCAGATGCTACTGCACACGTGCGCCTTATGTTTTATAGTGTAGTTTGTTGTTCTGTTTTGCACTTTGGTCCTGGACGAATGTTTTTTCGTTTCACTGTACAATACTGTGTATGGTTGAAATGACAATTAAAACCACCTGACCTGACCAGGCCCACCACTCTTGGGGGATGTTCTTTCAATTGTTTATTTATGTAAAAAAAAAAAAAAAATCACAGAGACATGCCACAAACTCTTTTTTTTTTTTTAAATCCAACCTTCTGGCATTAAAAAACAATTTAAAAAAGAAAGAAATAGAATTGTTGTACTCGGTCACATTTACTTTTATTATTTTTTTAGATCAAGTAGAGGAAAAAAAATATGGACTGAGGGTAATATTATGGCATCATGAGAAAAAACAGCATCATTACTACTTTGTTGTGCCGCCTCTGGCTTTTATTAACAGTATAAACAGTGTTCATCATCAATCCAGCTTCAGCTGTTTCTTATTCATGTTGCTGTTGATGCCTTGTTATTCATATTTTCTTCAATTTCACCCAGAATTTTTCAACTGGATTGAGATCTGGACCATTTGCAGGCCATGCCATTTACATTATATGTCTGAATTATATATATATATATATATAAAAAAAAAAAAAAAACACCACTAAAATTTTTTTTACATTCTTCGCCCAATGGCGAGATGCACATTATTATTAATATTGTCCTCAGGATTGATTAGCTGTGACTGACTACAATTATACTTCTTTAAGGCCAGGAGGTTGGAATTTTGGGAGAAAAAAAGGTTTGTTGCATGTCTCTGTAATTTATTTTATTTTTCCAAAAATCCTCCAGGAGTGGTTGTTCCATAATTTTTGCCATGGGTTGTAGGTGTACGTGTATATTTCATTGCACAGCTGAGGTTAAATGTGATGGTCAAAATCCACTGCAAAAGAGTAGTTCATTTTCACTTTCACTGTCACTTATGTTGGAGATGAACTAACTAGCCTTTTAGTGTTAACTGATTATACAATGATCTACTTTGTTTACATTTTCATTTGTTTCCCCAGAGAGAAGTGGAGATACTGATGTTTCTAAGTGCTATAGTCATGATGAAAAACAGAAGAGCAAGTAAGTCTATCCCCGACCTTACCTTACCCTATTCTACCCTACCCCACCCCACCCTGCTTACATATAAACACTTCAAACCAAATAACGACAGTCCAAATGCAGCCGTTAAAACAGGTGGTCCAGTGTTTACTGTAGACACTTCAGTCCCTAAAGGTGTTGTGCCTCAAGGACCCTTGAGCTTGTTGTGTGGTTTATCATGAATGCAGGTCTGTAACCTGAAAGTATACCACTACATCCGTAGCCAATTTGTAAAATACAGGGTGTTGGAACCAATAACAGGAAAGCTGCAAAGCAGAACAACGACTCCTTGTTTATCCAATTTTTGTGTGTGTGTTAACCATACGTTAGTTGCCAGTTTGTTTAGGGGTCTAATTTGCACTTTTTGGCTAAAGGCAACTGTAGGCTTGTGGTTAAGGAGCCATTTATTATTTATAACATTGTCTATATGTTTACCCTTGCATACAATATCTAATCCACAGTGTTATGTTTTTGCTGGCTTTTCAGACACCCTGTACATTGTTATCCCTTAATTCTTCCAGAAACAGGCCTTTCATTTTATTGAGTTAAGAGTATCAATAGGTTTACAATTCTACAATTGGTCTACAATTCATCACACGTTAACTGTTTATTGATATCCAACGTAATAGCTTGTAGATTATCTAATTTTACTGCATGGCAAGATGATGTTGCTAGCAAAGTTCTGAGGAGTCTAAATAAAATAAACCCTATGAGGTTCACATGTTACCACTTGGCCTTGTAAGCATATATGTTCTTGCATGCAATCACAACTTCACATCATAGCTATGTCGGATGTTGGAGTAAGATGTGTATGTAATATGTAGGATTAGCTCAGTTGTTAAGATGTCGTGAGTTCAAATCCCACCCCCACCAGGCTGCTTGGTTGTATAAATCTCAGATATGTCAGTCGCTTTAGATAAGGATGTCTGCCAAATGCATTAAAGGTATGTGTGATGCATACATCTAAACAAGTTTGGTAGAAGCGTGTCTTGTTAGAGCTCAGCATAACAGGGGATGAAGTCTTTTGGCTAAACGTAAGCAGGATGCATTCTGAGGTCAGTGGAGTAATAAATGTCCAGAATTTTTCCACATATCTAATTATACCCATGCATGTGTGCCTTCTTTTTGTCTTTTATTTGCCCTCTTACCTATTTGGCTCCTTTTCCCTTCCTTCTGTGGTGCAGTAACGGTGGAGCAGCATGTAGGGAACATCATCCTGTTCTGTAAAGTGGCCAACGTGATCCTGTTCTTCAGACTGGATATTCGCATGGGACTGCTTTACCTGACCCTGTGCATCGGTCAGTACACAACACACTCGTAGCCAATGCAAACCATGTACCTATTACAATTACACATCATATAAGTTCACACCAGCATGTCACTGACATTTAACAGAGCACAGCATCTTCTGTGTTGCAGTGTTCATTAATAGTCTGAATGAAGCATGAAGACCGTAAATAGAGCTCCGCATTTACACTGCATCATGTAGCATAGTGATCTAGATAGTGGCAGTTTATGTGTAGAAAATCTTATTCTAGGCATAAGCCGTTGATCAAGAAAAATAGGATATAGGAGTATGAGACACAATGTGGTCTTGACCATAGTGCCAGAAGGCTTGATGTGCAAAATATTACTTTCTGCAGAAAGTAAACCTTGCATGTGAATTCTTATGAGTTGGAGACAATTGAGGTTCCTTCATCTATTTTAAATGAACAAATGATGTTTGTGAGCTTGACTGAGTTCTCATTCTCATATATTCACTCACTGATTCTTTAACATCATTTTGTGGTTGTATTTTTTGTATGTGAACGATTTGATGGAAGTCACTGGATTTGCTCACTGTCTTTGCATTGAACTATTTTGTTCAATTGCTATATAGGTTTATATTCTACATTTATTATACATGTTTTAAAGTTTCATATCTGATTGAGTTGTGACAAATGCAACAGCCTCAGGTCGTTTTTTTTATATATATATATATATATATATAAAGGGCTGTCGAAGTTAACGCGATATTAAAAAAAATGGTGCCGTTTACGATTCACCTTGCGATTCACCTGTAGTTCATGTTGAGGCTTTTCGCGCGCTGCTGCAGTAAGAGTAAGGCTGCGTCTGCAATGGCATACTTAGAACATCCGGGAACCTTTCACATACTTCCTGTTATGTACTACATATTCGGACGCACTACATCGTGTCGCATACTAACTAGTATGGGAGTATGGCATTTCGGACGCAGCCTAAGTTTGAGT
>JAOVVF010000039.1:22518864-22550590 GCA_028565595.1 Duopalatinus emarginatus | reverse complement strand
TATATGTGTGTGTGTATGTATTTATATTTATATATATTATATTATATATAATATATAAATATATATATGTGTGTGTGTGTGTGTGTGTGTGTGTGTGTGTGTGTGTGTGTGTGTCCCGTTAAGATGAAGCAATCTGAACCAAAAAAAACCCACTGCATACCTTGACATATGTGTAATTGACTGCATTACATGCAACGCTGACATGCAAGTGATTTCTCTTTTCCTGAAAACATCAGCAAGCATATTGGGGGGAAATGGCAGCAATTTTACATTGGATGTGTACTGATTAACGCTCTTAGAGGGTACGTTACGAACACAATATTTCTATCCTGTCTTATCGCTCCGATGCAGGGCCATCCTAGCATGTTCAAAGCTAAACATGCTGAGGACAATATTGCGCGTTGTTTCATTCCGATTGCTTCATCCTAACGGGAGTTACAACAACATATTAAGCGCCTTCTGAGTGAATTTCCCTGTTGCTTGTCGAACACTGCAGATTAAGTTATCTTATGACAGTATTGTATTATGTTTATTTTTTTTATTATTATTATTATTTTTAAACCTGGATTGGCTAATAGTTATTATCCTTGTTCTATAACATACCGTGTGCTAATTCTTGTTTTTCAGTGTTTCTCATGACCTGCAAGCCTCCTCTGTATATGGGACCCGAGTACATCAAGTACTTCAGTGATAAGACCATAGATGTGAGAACCGTTTTAGCTTCAGTATACACACACTTTCAAGTCTTCAGTCAGGACTAGCCAGAGAGTATATAGATTATATTAATGTCAGGACTTTGCTCTGTGTTCTGTATATCTCTGTTGATCCTCAGGAGGAACTGGAAAGAGACAACCGCGTGACTTGGATTGTAGAGTTCTTCGCTAACTGGTCTTCGGAGTGTCAGTCTTTTGCGTCCGTCTACGCTGATCTGTCCTTGAAGTAAGAATGAGGCACAACAGAAAAAAAATACACTGAGGTTTTGTGCTGTACAAGTTAAAAGTGTCTCTCAGAAATTTACCTGCATTATGTAAGAGATAAGTAGTATTTCTGACTAAACCTTCTACCACTAGGTACAACTGTGCTGGTCTGAAGTTTGGAAAAGTGGATGTGGGCCGCTACAGCGAAGTGTCTAAGAAGTAAGCAACTCTTTATTGGTCCTGTATCATTAATGAAGCAATTCGGATCCATTTGAATTTTCTAGACACTTTAAATGTCTAGATGCATTTATTTCACTTTTTTTTGTCATGACCATCATCCCAGGTACAAGGTGAGCACATCTCCTCTCTCCAAGCAGCTGCCATCTCTGGTGCTTTTCCAGGGAGGTAAAGAAGTTATGAGACGCCCCCAAGTGGACAAAAAAGGACGAGCAGTGTCTTGGAGCTTCACAGAGGTGAAGTATCACATAATCATTACGCTTAATCACAGCAGAATGACATTAAAAATAATTTATCAGCACTGTCATTGAAACGCATTTACAAAATCCCTAAAAATAAATAACTAGAGAGCTTAATCTCTCAAATATACTGAAGTACCAGAAAAACCGGTACACCAGTCTAATACCTGGCAGGTCCCCAACAGGGACTCCACAAGCTTGTGGAGATATTCTGTAGAACAACAACCACTGTACTTCCTGCAGAACGGTCCACAATTCTGTTGGATAAAGGATAATGGCCTGGTATTTGTAAAAAAAGAAAAAAGTTTAGCAGGTTTACAGGTCTAATTATTGTATTAGGTCCTGCATGTTTTAACTAGTAGAGCACTGCGCTCACCCTGTTCCTGTTCTCGTTTTAGGAGAACATCATCAGAGAGTTTAATTTAAATGAGCTGTATCAGAAATCAAAGAAACTGAACAAGACAAAAGGAGAAAAGAACGAGAAGCCCGAGTCTCAGTTCCCCACGGTGCTTGAGGAGGAGGAACCCGAGGCAGACGTCACAGAGACGGAGAAGGAAAGCAAGAAGGACAAATAAGATTAAGAAATAACACTGGGACACCACTGTGGAACTGGATGGGTTTATGCACACAGTCAGAGTGACATGCCGTTCCCAGGGTTGTGTGGGAACAAAATGATTGTGTATTATTTTTTTGTTTGTTTTTGTTTTTTCAGAACCACCCACAATCAGATATCAGACTTGTACCTACATGAATGGAATTGAAACACACGTGCTGTTTAAGAGCCCTTAGCCATCCACAGCCATCGTTTAAGGGTTAAATGAGATACTGTGCCGACTTGCCTGCTGTTGCCAGTGATTCTTTTATTTTACCCAAATTTATCATTTCATTCCTCCTACCTCTAATGACTTAATGTGATTATTATTAATTTATAGGTTGTATTTTTTAGGTATTTGCTTTTTAAATGATTACTGACGAAATTCTAATCTTCATTCCTTTTTTTTTTTTTTTTTTGCTCATTCCAACCTTTCACTATTTTTTTTGTTAGACATTTATTAATTTTGTCCATGTATTTGCTTTTTGCCACTCAACTGGGTACAGAAATGGTTTGACTGAGATGGGCCATTCAGTATTGTTACATTTCTATATGAATGACTTGTTTCACGGGAAGAGGGTACTGTCAGTGTTGGTAAAACAGCCATGTATTAACAATTTCTAAACCATCAAATTCTACATATATTGTTATTGTTGAAGCCTTGATGTTCCAGCAAAGGCCTCTTATTCTAACATCTGTGTGCTGAAGCTGTAGAGTCTTACAGGTTTTTTGCTAATTTAGCTTAGCTCCTCTCTGGGTTTTCCATCTTGTGAAAAATGGAAGAACGTGGGATTTTTTTTTGTAGCATTTTTGCAAAACGAACCCACTGCTTTTCTCCGCTTTCCTTTGGGTCATCCTGCAGTCAGCGGACTTACATACCCATGCTTATATGGGACATAATTTGAGTTAGATTACCCACAGAAACTGTATGCTGCATGAACCCTAGTGACTGACTGATTCTGACTTTATTCCAAACCACAATTACTGTATAGTGTTTAACTCGAGTGCAGATGGATGTGACTGAGATTGTGTGTTGTGAGAGGATTTGGCTGAATGTTGACATTCCAATAAAAAAACACACAAAGTTTAGTCTTTCTCCCAAGTCCTGCTTTGTGTCCTAAACACTAGTATCTCTAAAGTGAAGTGCATGTTCCATGTCTTTCTATTCAATGGTATTGTACCAGCTAACATAAAGTCCTCTTTATCCCATAAGTGCAGCTATTTTATCTGCTCACAGTTTAAAACCTTTCATGATCCAAAAGTTACAACAGCAAAGCAAATGTCTAATGGATTTTCATGGTTAACCATTTTGAAAAAGCACTGCTGATAAGAATCTGCTGATCACTTATAAATATGGTTTGTTCATGTAAATGTAAGAAGGTAGTTTAATGAAATTTAGTGCCAAGAGCATTGACAGAGATGTCACTAACACAAACTGTTCTAGTAATTTGTTGTAATATTAAATGCAATTTTCTGAAATACACCTAAAAACAGGAAAGAAGCTTTTTAAACACAATTTCAGACATTTGACCTTTACCCAGTTCGGATCAGTTTCAACATGTAATTATATCCTTTACTGGGTACAATTATAATTATATAATTAATTGGGTAATTTATATTAACATACACACAAATGGACAACCTGAATGTATAATGGTGAAAACATGACAACTTGAAATGTGAAGTTAAAAAAAGTTAAAAAATAAAATCTATAAGGCCAATCCATAATAAATATAAAACTGTTTTGATCAATAAGATTACAGCAAAGTAAATAAAAAATCATTTTAATACATCTTTGTAAGGAAACAGGCTACTAATGAATGCACACACTAAGTTAAAACACATGCAGTTAAAACACATGCCTGAAGCAGTCTCCCAATCTAGACAAGTGTATACACTGGCCCCTAGTGTGTGTTCACTAATGCAAAAACTTCACAGAAGGCCAGTCATTTCATTCTTACCTTAAAAAGAGCCGGAATTGGTTTTCTCACATAAATACTTGAGAGAGTTTGGGAACCCTGACATAGCTTCTAAAATCCTAAGATCCATTTAGCATGATCCCATTGACTCTATTTTATGCTAAAAAAATATGCCCTTTATAGTATTTATGATAGTTTACCACAAGGGCCGCTACCATCACTGGTCACCATTGTGGTTCCATAACATTCCTGAGCCAAATATCTGTGGGTTGAATCAACACATGTTTAATTTTGTTTCTAAGTGCAAAGGTATGCTTTATAGAAAATAAAACATACAGACACCAAAACCACACCCTGAAATGTGGCACGTCAGGGTTTTGGTCTGCTTTGGTGCCTTGCAGGGGCTCACAAACTTGATGGACCAGTACAATTTAGAAAGGGACACAATGATCTAAAACCAGATGAAGATCATATTACAAGGAACAATTTGGAGCCTTAACATGCTGTAGAGTACTATTTTTTAAAAAATGGCTGAGTACATCACTAATAATAGAGGGTCTGTTAGATGGTGTTCCGTAACATTTTTTCATTGGTGCCAATAATTGTGGAACTGAATGTATATTTAAGGAATGAAATGGCATTAAACCATTTATACGGTGCTGTAGCATGTTCAAGTAAACGATTTATCATCTTGGAAACAGGTGGAGATCAGGGCTTAATAATAATAATAATAATAATATTATCCAGATCTGAATTCTACAGCACTTTTGAAAAACTGGGTCAAACTGATGCACATCAACAGGTTCGAACCTTCTCATGTCTTTTAGGTTTGGCCAGTAAATCAGTTTGTTAGGCTACCTATAAACCACCAGAGAGTAGGGCTGTGCGATCTGTGCATGTGACAATAGAAAAACGCCTATCGTTAAATATTACGCTCTATAGTCTGTATCGTTGTGACGCAAAATACACACTTTACTGCAGTCATTTTATTTGTTTGGATGATGCGTTAAGGCAGCGCACACAGAAACATGTCATAGAGCACACATGGCGCAGACCGGACTGATTCTGAGAAGCTCAGACTGAAAACAAGGAGCTCGTGACTAAAAGGTACGATGTATCTTTTGGTCATTTGATTTTCATTTCATTTTCTCAAACCGGATGTTTACGCTTACAAGGCCGTTGTCAAGGCAACTGGCAAACAAGCAAACTTGTGCTTTTTTTAACTGCAGACCCAGACGTTAAAAAAAGTCTTTTTCCTGCAGCACACCATACGACAGAAAATATCTTTAATTGTATGACTTTGTATGATTCCACATAAGGGAAATCCTTTTTTCACATGGTCATTTTGTTAAAAAAAAAAAAATTTTACTAAATTTACAGAAAATGTGCTATATTGCAATATGTATCGTTACCAGGATATGAATGGACCTATATAAGGATATGACATTTCGGTCATATCGCACAGCCCTACCGGAGAGATGATAAAATTGATGTATTCCTAATAAATAATCAATCCAGTCAAATGCTCAAATAGTTTATAAAGTGTTTATTAACAATGCTCAACCACATTCACCCACAGACACACATCCACTCACACACACAGCTATACAGTACACCTTTTCCTTCTCAATTAACACACTGATCCAGTTGCAGATGTCTTTTTTTTTTTAATTCTCGTGTAAATGACTAACTGTTTAAGTGGCTGTCAAAACTTAACCTTTCCCCACCTGATTGGACAAACATGATCTACAATTCAATCCATAGCCACCAACAGTTTGAGGAATCACTGAAACACAAAGCTTGCAAAATATCCACAATATTATTTTTTTTAAAAAGTAAAAATTAAATAAAAAAAGGCATTTTATAATTCATAACTACAGCAGTCACTTACTGACTGGTTCAACCAATATCCAAACCAAGTGCACTGGTTTCCCACCTCTCTGGCCGCTGAACGTCTAGACTTCTACTTTGTCAGCTAGACGAGGGCATTAGAGCGAGTCTCTTCAATAGGAATTGATAAACCAAAGCAGACATTATCTCACAGACAGACTTTACAAGGTAACTCTGAAAATATATCCCACAAAATGTGCTCGCCTGTGTGTCATGTTTTCATATGCTACATCTCATGGGCTGAGTGTTACATCGGATTCATCTGGCTGATTCTGAGGCTTGTCTTAACCTGGAGACAAACTCAGCCACTTATGTGGTCATAGGAACCATCATTCGAAATTAGGCAAGTGTCCCTCCCCACCCATTTGATTGGTTAAAAACCCCAACCGGATACAAATATCATCAGCCTTAGTAAAAAAAACACAGGGTGCAATCGAGTGACGCACGTTTTGAGGAGGTTTTCTGATCTTCATGATTAACATGTGCGGATCACAGAACCTACCTGAAAGCTGTGCTACTCGACCACGCCGGAAATGCTTGATCATAGTAACAGCCATTTATAAATTCATACAAAATAAGACTGAAAAATTAAATAAAAACTTTTCTCATTGATTTTCAAGGCCATTGCTTGAAAACGCTCTCGTGAAAAGGATCAGCTCAATAAACAACTATTTAGACCATATTACTAATACTTCTCTGCTTCTGGTTAATGCATCGAAGTAGAATGGTCATGAGCCAATCACAGTGGTCCTATGTAGCAAGAATATGCTGTAAAAGTCCAACCCCTGGGGAAAAATTTAACAATTTTTTCCTCTATACATAACGTACAATTTATGATTTACACAGCTGACATAAAAGCAACCTTTTTTCATAACTTGATTTTTCAAGGCAGTCCAGTCGTCTGCCAAACTCGAGTGTCACACCTCCTCATTAATGACGAGTCAGGAAGTCCAGGAATTGTACAAGCAACTCTCCTCCCCCTCCTCCACAGTGTCTTATTATCTGACCACGCATCAGCGGGTCAGCTTTCTCATGTATAAAATGTAAAGCGCAGGACTGGAGTCTTTCTCAATATTTTAAATAAATGTCTGTTGTGTTAAACACATTTCCAACAGTGTAGTGAATCTCTACTGTGACTAAGTGAGTAGAGGCAGGTCCATGGCTCAGCTGTTGACACAGGACGGGTCAAACGGCTGCCTATCGCTCAAACTGATATCTCATAAGTGGTCCCTCCGACACCTGTCACCTTCTTCACCCCACCTCCAGGCTTGTGGACGGGACTCTGGGAAGAGCCAACACTGGGATAGGCATGTCCTGGTCGTGTGGAGACGCTGACTGGATGAGAGGGGGATGAGGGGGTCGACAAAGGAGACTGCGGAAGAGGCGATTTAGGCTGCCCATTTGTCCGACTATAAGATTTCATCTGAATTTCGTCCCTGAGTGGCAGAGAAAGAGAAAAACACTAATGGGTTATTGCTAGTTCACAAAATGTCCTTGTAGGCCAACATTTCGAGAGACATGCATAAACAAACAAACTAACTAATTAATAAAAAAGATAAACTCCCATTAAAAAAAAAAAACCCAGAGAGCAGACAAAGTTTTCTCACCATCTTACCTGAGACAACAAAACAAAAGCACTACAAAACACACAAACATCATCATGTAATAAAAAAAAAAAATGACATGCAGACATGACGGACAGCAAACTAGATAGAGCCCGACAATAGCATAAGCTCGAGAGAAAACCAAAAGGTGGGAAAAGGGACAGAAAAGGCCAATAAGAAAGTGAAAGGTCCACTCACAGGAGTCTGGGAGGAGGAGGAGGAGGAGTAGGAGGAGGAGGAAGGAGGCAGCAGGAGGCAGCGCGGAGCGTTCAAGGCAGAGGTTGTTACTCACTTGGGCGCCTGGATGCCCCCTGCCCCAGCTGAGGTGGAGGCGGAGGTTTTACGCACAAGGCGATACTGCATTTCAGCGGCTGCGGCACTCGAGTAGGACAGAGACTTGCCTAAAGGCGGGTGACCTGCACGTGGTGGGTGGGTGCTGGGAGGCAATGGAGCATCTGTGGAGCGTGTGCGGTATGGGTTAGAGGGCCTTGGCAGGCCTGAATCAGACAAGAGCGGAGGGCGGGAAAAGCGAGGCGGCCGATGCTGGTGGTGATGGTGGTGGTGGTGGTGATGCTGGCGGGGCTGTGCGTCATGAAGCAGCCTTTCCCGTTCTGGTAGTGGTGGAGGGGAAGCGGAGCCACGCAGGTAGGCGCTGCCACGGTGAGGTGAAGCAAGCAGGGCAGAGCTGGAGGAAGAGGAGGGCTGGTGAAGCTCCTCCTCTCGCTGCTGGGCGATCTGTGCAGACAGAAATGGAGAGGTGTAGCCAAGCGGGGTGTTGGGGGACGTGGATTCGAAATTCTGGCTTTCGGAAGGTGTAAGAAGGCTGTCGTAGGACAAGCTGCCATTGCGGGGTGGAGGCGTTTGATTAGCTGAGCTCTTGTAGCTGGAGGCTTCAGAGGGCGGTGCGTTGTGGGAGGTGGAGCGCACACTGGAGGAGCGAGAACCTCCACCGGAGAGCACAGTGGGGTCGGAGAAGGAGGGGTAAGAGCGCCCCCCGAAGGAATAGGCAGAGATTCCAGGGGCTGGTGGTGCCCCTTGGCCTCCAGAGGGTCGCTCAGCACCCACACGCTCTCCTCCTCCTCCATCACGTCCATCCAGGCTGGGCTCAGAGCGGAAACCCGGCTGATGACTGGACTGGAGGAGAGAGGAGGAGGACTCCTTCAGACTGTCCCCACGACTCATCTAGTGAGACAGAGAGAGCAACAGCATGAGGAAGGGGAGAGAGAGAGAGAGAAGGCAGGGGCAGAGAAAAGCTATTAAAAACACAAAAAACTCAAGTATGGAAGAAATAAGACAAATTCAAAGACAGAAAAATCAGCACTGATACTGGAAAAGTAGCTGAGGCACAAAAACTGCAGGACAAAAAAGAAATCAATTATACTAAGAGATTCTAATCCATCCTGATAACACCACACAGTCCTGCTGATACGGGTTAATCCATCACAACAGGATTTATTCCCCCTTCTCCTTACAAAAGCCCTAACAATGTTTTAAAGACTTGCTAAAAATGTGTACATGACAACAGGGCTCTACTGAGGTCTAGGATTGGTAATATCCCAGCTTAAAAAAAAGTACTGATTATGGTGAAGGCATGCAATATTTTTTTTCTCAATCACAGTGCTGTGGAATGAAGAAAATGTCAATTTTATTACTGTAATCCCTCAAAAAGGTGGGGTCTGATGCCAACTGTATAATCTATTGTTTGGATCAAACTGCTTGAGCAAATATCAATTTTCTTATTCATATATCTCAGTTTATTTTCTATTTTCTGTATTGAGATGTTAATCTATAAACATAGATATTATTGATCAGAGATATATATTCTGAGATGAAACAGCCCATTTCAGGCTATACTTCAGGCTACTTGTACCAGTCAGGAAAAAAACAAAAAAAACCAGCTGGTCAATGCAGTCTAGTACCAGAGAGCTCATTACTGCCCGAAACACCAACCACCAAAACATGACTAACAAACCATCAGTATTTTATCCATCAAACTGCATTGGTGAACAGGGCGACTCTACCATGCAGCTCTTCTGTACTCACGTGGAAGCACATTTAGAAGGAATAAAGATGACAGTCTAAATACAGGAGTGAATGATTAGGCATGTTTAGTGGAAATACTAGAATAAACTTGTCTGATGTCTGTCCAGACTGATTGTGAATGACGTGAGAAAGTCAGCTCATGAAGTAGAAACGACTGCATGAATAACAGCTTTGAAAAGAAGCGCCAGTAGCTTCTGTTAGCATAAAGTCAAATACTAGAACAAGCGCATTAATATATTTGGCTCTTAAAGCCGAATAACCACCTAAATCACTTATAGAAAATTAATCAACTCCTTGCTGAATGAGCAGAATTAAGAATTTAACAGTGCTGTAGTCAAACAGTATTTATATAACCTTTCTAAAATGTACCCACTGTGTTAAAAAAAAAAAAAAAAAGAAAAGATGCCGACATTTTAGGAATTAAATTAAACTGAATATTTAGTTCAATGTGTCTTGTACAAAGCTCTATCCACAGCCCAAATTAGTAAAACTATACTGACCCTCAATGGTTGCCCACAGTCTGCCTTTTTTTGTAACTTTAGACAGCAAGGGCAAACTTGCTGAGATTGCAGGATTAGACCATTTTTAACTCACTATTATACCCTCGACCCCCCCTCCCCTTTTTGTTCTTCAAATCCCATCCATGTACAACAATCACTAGAGGGTCGATACAAGTTGACAAGGGTCATGTATCATTGCGTATTTATACAACCAGATGAAAATTACAAACTGAAAAGGTGAACGGATTGCGCACACTATGCGAGCAGCAGCCAGAATTCACTAAGCGTTGCATAAATGAGTACGATGAGAAAATCATTTGATACGTGCAGATTTTACAGGAAAATAAGATGCAAATAGGCTTGTGTCAAACCTCAACAGTCTAGTAATTTGAAATATGGAACAGCCATAATAAAGCGCACTACAGAATCACATAAATCTTAAACAAATATTAAGGTACTACCAGAAGTGCTCTTATTACCACCATCACAAACTGCCTCTTATTCTGTACGAATGCAATAAGAATGAGATCACCAGGCTAATTTAATTTCCAGTTTTCTATTATGGAGGCAATATTCATACAGAAAAGAAGCCCAATGAAATGTGATAAATGCAGTGCTATGTAGACACACACATATACGGTGCTTTCTCTCACGGCTGGGCTAAAACAACAGATGGGGCTCGTGGGTGTATGAGGGTGTGTTGCTGAAAAAAAAAAAAGAGGGATAATGAAATCGAGGTCAATCAATTGTTAATCCTACTAAAGGTTAATGCAGCAAATGAAGTCATCCTTCATAGTGCTTAATTACTATCATTCTAGATGTCAGACGAAGGGTGTGTACAACAGCTTAAAGAAATCTCATGACTGATCACGTCTCATCTCCTTATATTAACAAACTAGATGGCTCAATCGGCACAGTGGATCGGCAGCTGAATGATTAGGGGTGTGAGGATTTCCCACCAGATTCATAACAGTGCCTAAGGCAGTCACAGTGTCAGTGCAAGAATCTCTGTATCAAGACAGCACGACATCTCACTCACCTACTGCCCTTTTTCCTTTTTTTTCTCTGTACCTATGATTCCTAGGGAAGGAGGTATGACCTGTGTACTTGTCATTTAGGAGGCAGACACTCACTAATGTCTGTGTAGGTTTTGCCATCTTACACCAGTCTGGCCATTTTCCCTTCTCAGCAAGGTGTTTCCACCCACAGAACTGTCGCTCACTCGGTGCTTTTTGGGTTTTTTTTCACAATTTTCTGTGTGAAATTCCAGAAATCAACAGTTCATGAAGTTAAAGTGACCGAGATCACACTTTTTCTTTATGCTGAAGTCTGATGTAAACAGTCATTGAAACACTTGACCTGTTTGTATATGTACGTATGCACTGAATCATTGCCACACGATTGGCAGATTAAATAACGTCATGAATATGCAAGTTCATAATCAAGTGGATGGTAAGTATAGGCATCCACCATTCTCAATGCAGCAGGTGTGGTCCTTGCACCTGTCAGGCAAAGTTAGAGGAGGCATGGGTTGTCAATGCTTAAAGCTAAATGGACCACATCCAAATGCATTACACTGCACCTCAGTAAAACCTCAGTGAATTTCTGATGTCTGGTTTAACAAACTGACACACATGACACGTATATATACACACATGTATATATAGTGAAGTCTGAATCACTAAAATAAAATGAGTGCTGGACAAAACAGAAACCTGTGCACCAGGGACAAGCAGATTTCATGTCCAAACTATTAGTCCACCCCCCACACTCATACTCTGGACTACTGGGTAAAATCAACAGCCATTATAGACCCGCATTTCCCTTTTTGCACAGGCAGGTTTGTGGAAAAACTGACAAAACCTCGTCAACTAAAATGCAGCTTAGAGCCATTATATACCTCTCCTGCTAATTACACACAGATACTTCAACATGTTGAGTAGACTGACTCAGTATGCAAGAACAAAATACTATGCTGGACAATAAATTGCTGACTTTTTTTTTTTTTTTTAATTTGCATTAATTAATTTAAGTAGAAACTAGCTTGCCAACATCATGTTAAATTTATTTATTTTTTTTTAGTTTTACAGCAACCAAAACATGGGGGACACACACAAACACACAGAGAGGGAGTGAGAAGCTTTTACTTGCTCTGTGGGCTAGTAAATAAATGTATGATATTGTTCAGCCCATTAAAAAAAAAACTGTCTTAAGAAACAGAAAATGTATATAGCAGTCTAAACCAGACTGGTCTTAAGAGCTTAACATTAGCAAGCTCTTAAATATACATGATGCAGAGTCTGCAAGGTTACAGTAGGGATAAAAGACTAATACTAGCAAACACACACAGACAGACAAAAAAAAAAGACACACAAATGCACAAACAGAAAGGTATATGTTCAGTGACAACTTACTGATACTGTTCAAGTGAAAGCCACTGGGTCAATCAAATCAAAAGATACAAAAAGATAACGCATGAGAATTGATTAAAAATACATTTAAAAAAAAGACAAGATCAAAACAAAAGAGCGTAAATGAAAATTACTGAAATGTCCAGTGAGGTGATTTATACATTCATCATTGCTTATAGGTGTAAAAACACAGCCAGATGACACACACACACACACACACACACACACACACACACACTCAGTACATGACAGAAGAGACTGACATCAATACTTACACATGAACAAAAACCCACAGTCATACACACTAGTACACGGGTTACCTGGTTGGCATAGGCGTGTGTCAGAGCGGTGTGATTCTTCCCCGGGCTGCTGTATGTAGGTCGGTATTTGTACATGGTGGGAGTTGGTGGAGCTTTATGTAACAGACTGCTCTCTAGAAAACACAGCAGTGAAGCAATGTTAGATCGAATGGAGGACCGGGTTTTGTTTGTCCCTCCTCTGAGAAAATTCACGACAGGCAAGTTTACATCCAAAAGACTTCATGTGAAAAAATGTTTTTAGTGCTTTGAGATGTATGCCAGAGTTAGGCTGTGGGAACTGTGTAAAACTCTCACGCACAATTATACTTTGTGGAAGGATTTTCCCAACACAACATAAAAAAAAAAAAAAAAAAAACATTTTCCAAGTCGAAGACATACATCAAAAAGGGGCCGTTTTATAATTTCACCTGATCAGCTGTTTCATTTTAGTGTCATCATCTTTAGATTTTAACTTAGAGTATTAACTGTAACATTAAAAAAATATATATTTTGAATTAAATAACAACAATCAAAGGTCTGTGACTTTTTTTTTGTAATTTTTTTCCACCCTAATTTGGTCATGGCCAATTCCCACATATCATGAATTACTTCCCCATCACATGACCACTGGCAACTCCGAGGCACATGAAGCCAGCCAACGGCAGATCAATATCACGAGGCAGTGTGACACACTCAGAAGAAAAACGTTACGCTGCCCTTCTGCATGGATGAGCTCATAGATGCCTGGGACTGATCAGTGTCACTGTGATTGGCATGGCAAAGAGAACATGCCACCCCTTCAGATACATGTGAGATTTTAATTTTAACACCTTTACTAGTAGGTGCTGAAAACAACTCAAAAAACAGGAAATCAAGCACAAAAAAAATCATAATAAAAACAATTTTGTATGATTTTTTTTGGTCATTTTTACTGCATTTTAACACCATCCAAACCAGCAATCTCATAATAATGGCTTGGCATCTACTTTGGCAACGTTCCCGAGTAGTTATTTCTAGTCATGCAAGACAGCCAGAGGCCCACGTACCAAAAAAAGTACTGACGACGATATGAAATGGCTGTTAAATTACCATACAACAGTGGTAGATCAGCCTTATATGCTAATATTGATCATTAGTGGGATAGGATTTAATAAAGAGAAAGAAATCACAGTGAAAAGGGGCCAGCATGGTGTGGGTATGTACCTTCAGCAGGTCCTCTCGACAGGCCAGGGTATCTAAGCTCTGGTTTAGGAGGAGGAGGTGGCTCAGCATCAGCAGACTGACTCTCCATCATCTCTAAACTACTCTTAGACTGAGGGAGAAAATGAGTTGGAGAAGTGAATGAGAAAGCAAGAAAAAAAAAAAAAAAAAAAAAAAACTATAAGGACAAGTAAATTACAGAGTCAGACAGTGACAGATAAATGCAGAAAGAAATGGAGAGTGTAATGCGTATGTATGTACAGTGGGGACAAAAAGTATTTAGTCAGCTACTGATTGTGCAAGTTCTCCTACTTAGAATGATGAGAGAGGTCTGTAATTTTCATCATAGGTACACTTCAACTAAGACAGACAAAATGAGGGAATCCAGGATATCACATTATAGGATTTTTAAAGAATTTATTTGTAAATTATGGTGGAAAATAAGTATTTGGTCAATAACAAAAGTTCAACTCAATACTTTGTAACAATCTTTGTTGGCAATGACAGAGGTCAAACATTTCCTGTAAGTCTTCACCAGGTTTGCAGACACTGTAGCTGGTATTTTGTCCTAGTCCTCCAGCAGATCTCCTCTAGAGCAGTGATGTTTTGAGGCTGTCACTGGGCAACACAGACTTTAAACTCCCTCCACAAAATTTCTATGGGGTTGAGGTCTGGAGACTGGCTAGGCCACTCCAGGACCTTGAAATGCTTTTTACGAAACTACTACCTCGTTGCCCAAGCAGTGTGTTTGAGATCCTTGTCATGCTGGAAGACCCAGCCATGTTCCATCTTCAATGCTCTCACTGATAAAAAAAAAAAAAAAGGTTTTGGCTTAAAATATCACAATACATAGCCCTGTTCTTTCTTTCCTTAACACAGATTAGTCATCCTGTCACCTTTGCAGAAAAACAGCCCCAAAGCATGATGTTTCCACCCCCATGCTTCACAGTAGGTATGGTGTTCTTAGGATGAAACTCAGCATTCTTTTTCCTTGAGTTTGAGTTTACCATAAAGTTCTATTTTGGTTTCATCTGACCACATGATATTCTCCAAATCCTCTTCTGGATCATCCACATGCTCTCTGGGAAATTTCAGATGGGCCTGCACATGTACTGGCTTAAGCAGGGGGACACGTCTGGCACTGGAGGATTTGAGTCCCTCTCGGCGTAGTGTGTTACTGATGGTAGCCTTTGTTACTTTGGTCCCAGTTCTCTGCAGGTCATTCATCAGGTCCCTCCATGTAGTTCTAGGATTTTTGCTCACCGTTCTCATGATCATTTTGACCCTACGGGATGAGATCTTGTGTGGGGCCCCAATTATCAATGGTCTTGTATGTCACAGTTGATTTATTCACACCAACTCGCTTGCCTATTGTAGATTCACTCATTCCCAGCCTGGTGCAGGTCCACAATTTTCTTCCTGGTGTCCTTCGACAGCTCTTTGGTCTTGGCCGTGGTTGAGTTTGAAGTCTGACTGTTTGAGGCTGTGGACAGGTGACTTTTATACAGATAACGAGGTCAAACAGGTGCCATTAATACAGGTAACGTGTGGAAGAGCTTCTTAAAAGAAGAAGTTACAGGTCTGTGAGAGCCAGAAATCTTGCTTGCTTGTGGGTGACCAAATACTTATTTCCACTATAATTTACAAATAAATCCTACAATGTGATTTCCTGGATTTTTTTCAGGATTTTATTTTTCCTCATTTTGTCTCTCATAGTTGAAGTGTATGAGGAAAATTACAGACCTTCTTCATCTTTCCAAGTAGGAGAACTTGCACAATCAGTGGCTGACTAAATACGTTTTTGCCCCACTGCATGTATGTATGCATGCATGCATGTGTGTGTTTAGCTGGCCTACCCGGTGTAGATCTCCATGGATACCGTTGTCAAGCACCTTGGCTGCCAGCTGTGCCTCGGTGAGTTGTGGTCTTAAGAATGGGGGCTGAACCGACACTGTTTGTGTCTTCCTTTTCCTGCCCACATACCTGAGGAGGAGAAAGAAAAATGTTCTCATCATGGACAGAAAAAGTAAGTAGGCTGCTAGGAAGGAAAATGTCAATCATAGTACTTCCCAATAATGTTTATACAAAAATGATCGGCTGTATGATCGGAAAATCTCAGAGCTAAAAAAGGTCAACAACCAAAAAGATCTTATCAAAGACAAAGCCACATTGTCTTTTTTTATTTTCTGCCATCTTTGCATTCTATCAAAAGCTTTACATTTGTGGGGTTTATCTTTAGTTCATTTATAAAAAGAGCAGCAAGGGAAGGTCCTAGCTTGTGGAATAAAAAAAAACGATAAATATGAAGATTATATTTTCATACTGTCAAATGTCAGACTTCTGACCATTACTCAGATTTGTGGTTCATAGCCAAACATTTGACACAAAGTACCTATTTATATAGGATATATAGGATGTCCTTGTATACTGTGGCTTAATTTATGTTTCTGGCTACCATGCGATCTATTTGAAGGGGTGGGCTTGCTCACAGAACGCATCTAGTACAATCGACAACCATACCCGAGCATGGAACTTAAACACGATGTCAATTATGCAGCGGTCAGTGTCAGGTTTAGGATTTAACGCCATGTTTTGCTCCCATCTGCTTTCATAAAATTCTTCTTATACATGTAGCATGAGTAGCTGAAAATCACTGCGTTGCACAATCAGTAAATCTATGCCTTTGTCAAACAGAAAAAGTCGCATAGTGATGACATGAGCATGCTTCCAGTGCGAGTAAATCCTAAAAGGCCCAAACCTGTTCCAGCATGACAATGCCCCTGTGCACAAAAAGATTTGAGTGGCTAACACAGAGCCCTGACTTCAACTCCACCAAACATCTTTGGAATGAACTGGTATGAACTGGAATGCTGACTGCACACCAGGCTTTCTCACACCCAACACCAGTACTGGGTGTCACTACTTTGTTCCCCTTGTGGTTAGAGGAGCAAATCCACACCGCCATGCTCTAAAATTTAGTGAACATACCTCCCAGGAGAGTAGATGTTATAACAGCAGCAAAGACAAGACTAAATCCGGAATAGTTCAAAGAACACAAATGGGTGTTACGATCACATGTGGGCCATATAGTATATTTTCCTACCGCTGTCTATTTAATAAGACTATTGCCCAGACAGGAAATGCATTTAAGAGCAACTTCAGGGAAAAGCACAGAGCAAATCATTTGTCTACAACACATGCAGGTTTAAAGGTAAAACATAGTCCATGCCTGGGGGCCTGGGAGCTGCAGAGAACACGCGTCACATT
Organism: Duopalatinus emarginatus; assembly: GCA_028565595.1. Lineage (NCBI taxonomy): Eukaryota > Metazoa > Chordata > Actinopteri > Siluriformes > Pimelodidae > Duopalatinus > Duopalatinus emarginatus. Next base: position 22,533,472 of record JAOVVF010000039.1, on the reverse strand, counting down.
TCTCCAACAGCCGTTAGTGAACGGGTTCACGCCTCCTCTGAACTTTCCCGTTACCTAAAGAGAAAGAAAGAAGCATCTTAAAGACAAAAATTTAATTTACAATCATTTACAAAGTTTACTATGCACAATGACAAAGCGTGTAAAGAAACACCAGGAAAGCAGAAAGACAGAGAAACAGGCTGAACTAATGGACAGAGATTATAATCTGTAGGAAATGGTTCAGAGGTAGTCATACCTAAGGGCTAAAAAACTGGCCTACAAAGATCAGAATCAGCATCAACACTGTCACACACACCTGCTCATTAGTGGTTCTGCCTCTTGCTACCAGTACAATGTGGAAACCAGTAAGGCCTGCTACTGGGATGAAGAATAGTCCAGCTACACACATAACACCCATGCTGAGAGATGAAAAGTCAAGGGATGCAACTGCACACACACACACACACACACACACACAAGCTATACCATTCCAAGTTTAATTCCTTAGTGTCTAAATACAAACATTTTATCCATATACACTTCGAAATACTGCACAGATCAAACCTTTATTACAGACATTCTCCCACACACACACCCCCACCAGCTACAGCTAAAAGGATACGTGACGGCTGAGTGTACTCGGTCAAGCTGGTGTGTGTGGTACAGGATAAACAGCAGCCCAAAGCCGAAGACACCCATGATGTGAGCTGTCAGAGAGAGCAGGAAGAGGAAGAAGTAGCGGTAGTTCCTCCTGCCTATACAGTTGTTCACCCATGGACAGTGGTGATCAAAATCCTACAGGATGAGAGGAGAGCATGGGAGAAAAGGAACATACAGATCACAGCAATGGGCTGGGAAATATGGCAAAAGAAAAGACATTTCTTCAGTACACACAGTTTATAGCAGTAATAAAAGATGCTTTTCTTTAATGTACAATTTTTTTATGTTTTATTTATATTTTTCAAAAGCACATGTTTTCAAAAGTACATGATCCTACCAAAAATATCACAGAGAAACAATATTGCGATTTATCACATTATTAATATAATACTTATCGAGATATCGCCTGGCTTAAATATAGACTGACATTTCCACCTGGACCAGCAGAATGCTTTTGTCCAAACCAATTCACTCAAAACAGTCCAATGAGTCCAGTCTATCAAAACCATAAGACAGCTTAACATTCACCTAAACTCTAACTCTTAATTTCACTACTACTTTGCATTTGTATGTGGACTTGGGTGTATTCGTACCTCCACACAGTTGTCACACACTGAGCAGTGTGAGCAGCGAGGTGGTCTGTAGAACCGGCAGGTTGAACACCACTTCATGCGCACCTGTATACCCCGAATCTCCACTGTCTTATAGAGTGGAGCTCGGAAATCGTCTTCCTTATCCTCATCTTCCTCGGCTGCAAAACAAGAGGTTAATAAGACTATATTAAAAAATGACCATTTAAAAAAATTCTGTTAAACACCAACTTCTAAATATACAACAGGAACATACCATGGAAACATAAAGGAAGACTATAGTGATTTTTAAGAACAAGGCAAAATTTGTTTTCTAAAGTACTGCCTTGTGCTGTTGGGTGTCAGAATTGATCAGACAGAAGAAAAAATATGATCCAATACTGAATGTGTAAGTAAATGCAGATGTTTTATTTAAACACATTTTACTCGCATCTTACTTTAAGTGTCATACAGCGAGAGATGTTAGGTGAACGATGCTGATAAGCGATATAATGAATATTTTATTTCACTTTGAGCGTGTGTTTATAATGTGTTCCTAGCAGTCCTGTCCTGTGATTCCTGCTTCTAAGTTCTGGCAATATGGAAAATTAATTTGTCTATACAGATGAGGGTAGGGGACTTTTGGCTATTTGCAAATGTTTGTTTAGCTGTATTGCACTCCCAGGCTGTTGGTATAACAATAACACTAATGTAACAATAATAATAATAATAATAATAATAATAATAACAATAATAATAAGTGAATAACATTTTAGCTAATGTGAATCCAAATACTAAACATCCCTCAGACAGATTTTAACCAAGTTGCAGCTACTGATCATTTTATTTATTTATTTTTTTGGTAACCTGTTTGCAAATGCATCTCTTTTTGTTTATAAGAAAGACATCTCTAGTCAGATGTGTTGTTAGAGACAAATCAATCAACATATCATCACAAACAGTGCACTGGTATAACTGGCTGCTAACTATGACAATAGTGTACTAAAATTTATCAGATTAATGTGTATGTTATTAAACTGTGACATTTATCAATTCCACAGAAGCCCACAGATTTTTGGTAGCATTACTCGTCAGAAAAACAACCCAGACACATGCTGACTTGTGACTGAAGAAAATACAGGTTGAATAAAAGCAGTACAAAAAAAAACATTTAAATGTAATGATTTCACCAATAAATTTGTTGACTACCTCTTGGGAAGATGCCCGGGTCCATGAAGGTGGCCATACAGAAGTTGGCCAACACAAAAAGGAAGATGACACCATTGTATATTGGTATGGCAACTGAAAAATTCTCCGAAAGCCATGGGCACCTAAGACATAACAAAAAAGCAATTAGCAATAAAATATGAAGTAAGACATTTGTGTTACCACATGTGCAGGGATTGCCAGAATGAGGATGTGGGTTATGAGGTTAAAGTTTAACCCTTATTCAGGGTTATATGCAGAATATCTCTAAACACACATAAAGAAACTTAAATACATAAAGACGGACATCAAGTAGCTGAAAAAGAATTTTAAAAAATATATACGTTTGGAAGATCATGGAGGCATTTGAGTTCTTGATGTGGATTGACAAAAAAATTATTCCCAAAGTCTATTATTAAACAATATTAATAGTTTTTTTTTTTGGTAGACACTTAACAGCACAGAGCAACTAAACTATTTTGCTGGTATATAACCGATATATTCTGATACATACTGTGTATCCTACAAATACCTTTTTTACACAATTAGCTTACACATTTTTTACACATTTTACTCACTCATATCACTGCACTAATGTAGAACAATTCACCTGCACAGAAGACTTACCAGTGCCAAAAGTACTGAATATATTAGAAAGCTGAAATGCAGATCAATTGACTTTGCATAATGGGTAATGTTAGGGTTATTAAAATTTGCATCTCTGGTCGTGAGCTAAGCTCTTTGCCGGCATATGTGTGTATATGGCATGTACACGTACATATACGTGTTCGTCATTTTCCCTGAAATGTGAGATTTTTAACCCATCTACAACTTGGGTACACTCGTGGAGTTAAATGACAAATGAATGTGAGAATCTTGTGCGTGTGTGTGCTCATACTCACGTGAAGCAGAAGAAGAGCGTAGTCGCTCCCACCAGGAAGGCTGTTGCTGCAGACACTGGAACGTAGCGGCTCGGCCGAAGGGGGCGGGACGGAACGGTAGGGTGGGGAGGGGAGGCGGGGTCAGACAAACCCCCACTCTTACTGCTACTCGGCATTACCCAGGGCGCACCACGAGACGCCGTAACCGAGAAACCGCCCTTTTGAAGGAGTTTAAGTGTGTGTAAGAGAGTGTGTGTGTGTAGGAAACAGGATAGACTATGGGAGGAGTAGCAGTTCTTCTCCCCCTCGACTCAAGATAAAGAATTGACAGACGGCCTGCATAGTTACATCTGACAGAGTCAAATGAAATGAAGGGGAAAAAAATAAATAAAAAAAAAAAAAAAAGTGCAGGAATCAGAATTTCTGCACTTCAGCAAAGCACTCCGTACAGCACTCAGGCTTGAACAGAGCCACAGCCATCAACTGTCTCTTGACCCTTATAGGCCAGCGTAGAAAAGCTTTTAAGAATGGCTCAGAGACAACAAGCTCAATAATTTTCTTGGCTTCTTTGCAAATTTTGTTTTAAAATCTAAAAGCCATTTTGGTCAAAATAACTTTAAACTGCTATGCACAATGACTATAAAAAGTAATTCAATAATAAAAGTATATGGCCGAAGTTTTTTTTTTTGGTAAAAGCAACAAAAGTGATGAGAAAAGCACTTAATGATGAATTAGTGTTCCTTGTGGCTGAACTTTAATAACCATAAATGAGTGGTGGTATTTAAAACTTTTGGTTTTACAACTTAAGAGGTAGAGAATAAAACGGTTATGACATGGAATTTGTAGTTAATGCATAAAGTTTTGCATTGATCTCAAGTAGTCTGGGCTTTGAGTATCATTAAAAGCTTTCAAAATCGTTTTCTCTCTTTAAAACTAAACTTAGCCTGATGAAAGGAGTAAATCAAAACCGATCAAGGAGGTAAATTTAGGTGAGAAAGCAAAACACCAGGGCAGCGACCTGATTTAGTGTCTCCTGTTTTGCTTTTTTTTCACAAAGATGTAGATAGTGTTGTGAAGATGGCACAGAAATTGGTTCCAGCTGTTTCTCTTTCTGCCAGCTTAGGAAACATAGAAATGTCTCTTTTGATGTCGCTCAACATGTGGGATATTGCACTTCGCTACGCTGGATATGCTTGAGTCTCTCTGTACCAAGTCGAAGCATTCTGCTTCGTGGCCAAAAGGCCAAAGGTGGTGATGGACCAGTCTAGCTGTAGTCCTCACAACCAATCCACAGAACGCAGGCAAAAGAGCAAGCCAGGTTTTTGCCTAAATCTACTGACAATAACATAAGAATCTAAAATAAGGAAGAAAAAAAAAAGAGAAAGATTCACTGAGGCAAGGTGTTGCCTCACAAAAACTCCCAAGTGCTCATTTAGATCAGTGGAGTGACTGGAAAATAGAAACTACAAAGCTGTAGACAAGCCCACAATTCTGATATGAAAATGAGAGACAAAGTATAGAGTACAAACAAAGCCCAGCCTTCCGCTGGGAGACTTTTGGGATTTCCTTGTGTGCTGTTTGTTCCAAAGCTGATGCCGGCATGTATTACATAAGAGCCTGTGAAGGTTGCGGTTTCAGGCGTGCAACCTGAGCCATGCTTACAGTTACGTGTGTACACTCCAGAGAGTATGAGTAATCCAGTGAAAGAGGAAATAGGTCCAACAGGTTAACACATCATTGCTCTTGCTTCAGCGTTGCTCCTTTCAGAATGCAGCCGTGAAGCAAACAACAGGCTGTAAATGGTGATATCTGAAAGAAAGAATAACAGGACAACAGAGTGATAAATCATTCAAGCGATATTTGAGTCTGATTACAAAGTGATTATTTACAGTGACGGGGGACTGCAGATTACAAAGGGCTGCCATGTTTTCCCAAACCACAGCAGGTGCTAGGTGCTATCACTTATACAGGAGCAGTAAGCCCTTTTTTTGCATAAGCACAAGCATGGCTCTAAAGTGTGACCAATTTTGATTGGTTGCATTGGTGCACCTGACTCCTGGCAGATTTGGTTATGTGTGTAATGTTAATTACCCCACATCTGCATTCAGCCAAGTCCTGCTCCTACTCTGACCCTGATATTCTTTCTCACTGAATGCATGTGGTGAAAAAAAAGTGTGTGTATGTGTAAACCCACATCCTGTGTTTTTTCTCAAGTGATATCACAGCTCTAAAACATAGCAGAAATTCAAAACGAAGAGAAATACTGACTATCACAAAACAATGATGTGACACCCGTTACACCTTTCCCTGGCCCTGAAAAGACCAAATCCGACATCATCTGTGGAGGTAACAGCTTCACCATCCGTCTCCCCATCCCTGGTAAAAATGCTAATCCTTAGATAGAGATAGCCACATCTGACTCAGAGCCAGAGCCCACCACATACAAAAAAAGCCAAAATACATATCTTTCACTAAGAGTGGGTTGTCCAATTTTCATGCCTCAGATATGATGATGTTTGAGTCTGTCACGCACTTTAATACACTATTATTTTCAAATCAAGGTTATTGGAGTTTCTTGTTTGTGCTGTGACTTGAATATAGTAAAATCATTAACCTAATGTGTTAAGAAATTACCTAAATGGTAATAATTAGGCTACCAGTGTAAAAAATTTAGTCTGCAACCATGAGAAGGGTTAAATAATGAAACTAAACCATTGAATGAAAGGACATGCTACAACAAATATTACCAATATATATCAATATATACTGATCAGGCATAACAATAAAACAAAAACAACGATTACACTGATAGCTTATTACTATGGCACTGTATAGTGCTCTGTGTAGGACTAAAAGGCAATTATTATACAACTGCTGTAATGAGCATATCAACTGATCATAAAGCCTTTTGGAATTGGACATAGTGTGATGCATGTTACTGAAAGTTTAGTGAATGCTTAAAAAGAGACAAGATTAAAATGTTCACCTTCTGTGGTTTGTGGTATAAATGCATATGTGCAACTAGCACTAACACTCTCACGGTCTGTGCAGGAGGGCAGTAAAGGTATTTGTCTTAACCTCCAACTAGAAAACTCTGAGCCATCTAATCACAATCCAGCATGCCTACTTACGACATCAATAGTAAACAAAATACATTAGCTTGCTAACACTGCGTATACTATTGTGAGGTAAATATACATCACATCATGGTTAGGTGGTTACCTTGTTGCCAAAAAAAAAAATTACATGGAAGCACCCATGCCCTTGTTTTGTATTTCACTATCAATTACCTAATTCGAGTTTTGTTTATGTATGAAAATACTAGCGTTTCGCTATGTTGTGTATGAAATAAACCAGTAAAACTAAAGTAACGCAATTGCATAAAAAAAATTAAGAAATAAAAATTCAATAAACATATTTACTCAAAGTTGAAGTGAATGAGTTCTGACCATCATGGTGGGGCTGTTACTATTGTAACTCAGTTAACTATCACCAAGCTACATGACATTGACTGAACTGTTTAGGTTTAAAACTAATATAGGTATTGCTTGTATATGAATATTTTAAAAAAAAGTCTTTACATATTTACTCGAAGGATACTAAATATGTCCTACTACTACTCTTATACATACACTAGAGTTCATTTATCAAGACATGGCTGCATGACAGGTTTTATATAAAAACTTGAGACTAATGCAGATCTCATTTCAAACTAAAGAACCGATACAAACATGCCAATTTCTGCTTATTTACATTTTCATATTGCTCTGTTTGTCTAAAACTCGGCCCAACAGCACTCACCTTCTTCAGTCTAATAGCTCATGATAGAGTTTTTTTCTGTTCATATGTAACTCATTACAGAATCCAAGTTCTTTACAGGCTTTCAGTTTATTTTCAAGATGGCTCTCAGTAGCAGTTCTAGGCTTTAAACAGCCTTTAGGCCTCTAGTCTTTTAGTCTCCTGTGCCAAAACAAGGGTATCAGAGATAACATTTTTTTTCCCTGACTGTTCATGTCTGTGCCTAGCCTCATTTAATGCATAACTTAACTGAAATCTTCACAACTAACATGAAAGGTCCTGTTCTTGCGTTGAACATGTCCAGCAATCATTACAAACCTGCTGGCTGTTGTGTTGTTGGGTTGGACACTATGGTTCAGTATGAACAGAGTTTAGAAAACAGTTGTCAGAATTGTAAGTCTTTAAATAAGTAACACAGACCAAACATTTGATATTATTTGCACACTAGAGACCCGTTAGCTTACAAGGTATTCTGCCGCTTTCAGGGCCGAAACATGAGTCCGCTTTGTGCTCTGTAAAGTCCTTTGTGTCTTTCATGCACATTTCAACAATGATGAGCCTGTGAGTCACACAGGCTCTGTAGGACACACCCTTCTTACTGAAAGTCAGAGACATTTACAGATTCTGTGTCATAAAAGACGTGTGGCATCGTTGCGGTATCCATTTTATGTTCCGTTTTATTCATTCATTTAATGTTAAACCAGGTTGTTGCCTCAGAGTGGAAGAGGTGTGTCCAGGATTGAATAGGGCTGAGACACAAATATGCTGGAATTGTCAAAATTATTACACGTGACATACTATACCCCTTCTCCACAGGTTAACAAATCCCTGAGTTCTTACATAACCACAAGGATCAATGACCACAGTACCATTATTACCCCGGCCTGAATGTCTGTTCCTTTAATGAACCACTGCTCACCCCAACCCCCTCTGCCACAGGGTGTGCCAACATGAGTATCAGGCTTTGCAGTACCATATCAACTGTTGAGCATGAACTCTGGGAGAAACCCTGATGGATGATAATAGATAGAGAAATAGATTAAAGTATGGCTAGTTAGTGTTACTTATTGACTGAGGACATGTAGTCCCAGATTCAGAGTATGACTACAGCTGCAAAGATTAGTCCAAGTAATTTATAACATCACAGAAAACGTGAGCATGTGCCGTCTCTAAATTAAACTACAATACAATGCAGCACATGCAAAGTAGAGCTTTTATAATGCTATGAAATACATGAGCCTTAAAAACAAAAGCAATCAGACACTTCTGCTTAGTAAGTGGTTTATTTGATAGCCTCATAGCTTGATTTTCTTGAAAGTAGTGCAGCAACTTCATAGATTGTTTAGGCAGATACAGGTCAATTTTGGCTTTTTAAGATTAATAAGGAATATTAATGGAAGTTAGAGAGAAAGATCTAAATTAAAACCCACCATTTTTACATCTTGTGCTTTAAAACAAATACAGTAAATGTATTTTTTTAATAAATAGATTTTATTAGAGATAAGGCAAAAGTCAAAAGAGTGACAAGATGATTTGTTCCTTACAGTGTTGTTAGACATTAAAAATTGTTTACAGAAATGAACAGAAACGTCAGAAGATGTTTGCTACCTTTTTCATTTGTCTTATTTAGGCTAATCAATCAACACGTTACTTATTATGACTATTTAAAACATTCAATATTGTTTATTGAAAAATTAAAAGAAAGACGATGATTTTTTTTTTTTGCTAGGCCAGACATGGCACTTTTAAGTAAACAGTTTAGTTTATTATAAATGACCTGATCTGAATGGGAGTAAATTAAAATTATATTTTCCTGTCTCATCTAGATAAACATATCCATGATTTTCCATGCAGGTGTCACCTTGTGTTGGGGGAAAAAATGACTAAGTGCCCTATTCAGTCTCATTCAGTCTCAGTGATCCTGTCCCAGATATTAAACTGATTTCCCAGATCATGTTGCTGGAATACTGGTTCACTTTACTGGTTCACAATAAGTTTCAGCATCTCTACTTCAGTGCCTGTTCAAGTGCCTAGATGTCATGTTTACAATTGAAACTCACTCGTCCTGTCGTATATTTTATTGCAGAAAGTTATATCACTGAGGAGACGTATGATAAATTTACTTCAAATGTCCTCTTGAAAAACTAATCCAATCTAAATAGAGCTTGTGATGGCTCTAAAACTTCAATCACTCAGCCACTCAGATAAACACTACCTCAAAGGGAGGCTTTTACACTGCTGGGCAATTAAGGTGAAATGACCTAATCATCATAAGTTAGCTTAAATGAATAGTAAGGTAAACAATAATCAAATCAATTAGCAGCAATCAGATAAATAGTGCTATCTAAGTGAATGTGTTCAGCCCTGTATGCAGCTGAAGAGCAAATCTGACCATAAGACAGGGTAGTCTAGTGAAAACCATCAGGATCTCAAGTTGGAAAAAAAAAGAAACAAACAAGGGACAGAAAAGTAGACACTGAATAAATAAAGACACAGTCACGTTGTAATTACGAGTACACTAACACAGATCTTGAATGAAAGTAGTGATCACAGCAGACTACCACTGCAAAGAGTGGTAACATTCTTAAATGATCAAAAACTATTTTACCCCCTTTTTTAACAAATGTACTAAATTACTGCTGCAACAGTACATCTCACTACAAAGTTCCACACCGGTCTAATTGTATTGGAGACTGTGCTGATCCTGTGACCAGTATCACTATTCGGACAGGAAACCACATATTGTGTGTTTTTTTAAATACCCAAATTTGACGTCAATGACAGACAGAAAAAAAGGATGAAAAACTTAAACACAGTATTAACACTGAGGCATGTTGATTTTACTGATCATTCTGATTAGTATGGGTTAAGTATCTCAGCAACCGCTGCTCGTATAAAATTTAAGAAGCCTAGTTATTCATCATACCATATAACAGTTACATATAACATGGGTTAGATGCTTAATATTAAATCAGACTTAGAGCTGTGAAGGTTGATTTATTTCTGGTGTTAACTACACAGTGTGTATCCTTTTAGTCTTGTCATCAGAAATTGAGAAATAGAAGCATGACGCGTAGTGTAAAGTCAGTATAGCACCATGTTACACAGTGCCCAAAACTAATTACACAAACTAACTCAGCGCCTCATACTTACACATACTTATCTCTTATTACAGTTAGTTATGTTAACAAAAAGTCTTTTTTTGTATTAGTGGTCTCGATTTTTTAAATGAGTAAATATTTTTTAATGTCTGGTAAGGGTATTGGTTTTGTGAGGCAGATCGCGACAAGAATCATGCCGTAGGCAGTGAGTTGAGTTTGTCAATCTGTCTTCAGTAACTATGCACAATATTGCTAAACATTGACAACCAGATCAACAGGAGATGTTTTTGCTCCACTCTACAATGTACACGTAGTGAAAGTAATGCAGATTTGCACCTTTATGAGTATCTTAATAGCCTGGTAAAGGCTATGCTAAACTCAATGGAAGCAACAAAACATTTTCAGGCTTGTGGCCTAAAAAGTGTAATCATGTTTGCATATCTTATGTACATGATAAAGGATGATCTAATCAGTGATAAGCTGCGTAACGTCACAGAAATTTAGTAAAGTCTTTGCTTCTGTATAAAACAATATCTGTATCAGGATTTAATAATTGTATTGGCAAACAGAAAAACAACGTGAAGTGTTAGGCCAGAAACGTACTCAACACAAGAATGCAAACACCTAGCCAACGCTCTACAAACGCATGGCCATTCTGTACAAGAGCTAAAAACACTACGTACGCAAGGGGGCAATAGAGAACAATTCATGGTACTTGTAAACAAGACAGAGTTAAACATGTCAGCAACAGAGGAGTGTGTGCTGCTTTACCTGCTAAAGTGATGGGGAAAAAACAGAATGTCTCATAGGTGTGTTTGTATAAATAAACCAATTCGGCGAGAGATTCCGCGATGACAATTGACCAAAAAAAACACACTGGTGGCACAAGAAAACCCGGCTCTCGTTCTAGTGCCCCTTGCTGTAATGCTCAGAATGCAGCTAGCATTCGCGCTGCGTTATAAAATGCATCGCAACACAGTCTGCGTAGCTTGAAGCATCTGCAGGTCCTTGTGTAAAGTACGTTTCGGGCTTTAGTCTTAGGTCCATGTTAGGAGCTCTTGAGCCAACACAATATTTTAACACATGCACCAGCCAATTTTTTTGCCATACATGTTAACAACTGCGCATTTCTTACATATGCGAGATGCCATCGCTAAACCATGAGTCACTGCATGTTGATACTGCAGATAGAGCAGAACCTAACATGGAAAAAGCAGCTGTAACGGCACTCATGGCACTTTGCACTGTGGCAGAGGTAACCTTTTAGCCCTTTTTTCACCACCAGTTTTTCTATGTGAAAAATTCCAGCAATTTGCCACACTGAATAAGTTGATCTAAAATTTTGTCTGCAACGTTCCCATAACGTTTGTTTGATGAATATTTAACCCCATGATTGCTCTGTCGAGATAGTTGCTATGGTGCAGTTCATCTGGTGACCCAAAGATCACATGCCCAGGTTGTGAATTTAAGGATCGTCTTTGTTTGGTTGCAGTTTCTTCTACTGTTAATGCCATTTTACACTGTTGTCTTTCATGTTGGTCATCAGTATACTTATTTAGTGTGTGTTTAACTGTAAGCAAGCTCTACAATGTGGGGCTCCCTAACCCCTTATCAGGAAGAAATGCATCAACCTTGCATACCTGATACGACATCTGGTGTACACAACTTGATCCCAGCGATTTTTAGGGTTTCTAGTGTACTTTTGAAATAAATGCTTTCTGCATTTATTTCTAAAGTAAAAACAAATGATAGTTCATGAGGCATTTATGACTTCAGGTTATAGTTGTACCTTAACAGTACAGTAACCAGATCCTGAAGAATTTCTGCAAATGTGTAACCACTTTTCATACTCTCGCATACATTACTACCTTCTAACTATAATATACTTGGAAAAAAAAATACACTAGGCTAAAAAATACTAATCACACTAGGTAATAATAACAAAAGAATTGGTTTGTCATCTCACATGCTGTCCCTTAGCACCTGACTTCATCTGTGTTGAAGTTCATACTTGTCTTAAACTGTGTAACAATATAATATTGATAAAGTCAGAAAACTACCTCATTCATTTTTCTAGGTACTGTGGTTAGTCAGGTATAAGTGCTTTAACAATGCTGTTGTTACCCATTATAAGTAGTAAGCAAACTGGTCACACCATCTCAGAGCACAAGGAAGAAATGCATTACAACATGCACACTCTGTTCTGGCACCTGGGTGGTGGACTGAACTTCCTCCAGACGTCCATACAGCTGAGTCACTGACAGTCATCAAACAATGTCTAGGTGTTGTCTGCCATCTATGCTTCCTTGTACTCCATTTCTTACCTACCTTCAGACTGATGGTATTCTTAGTCTGTGACCTAGTGAACCTGTATCGGATGTAATCATTGAAAAAGACTTCAAAGCATTTTTGTAAGTTGCTCTGAATAAGGGCCAAATAGCGTAAATGTAACCATACTGCTTCGATTTTCTTGCTGTTCTTTAGAAACTACTTTAAATTTACATTAAAATTTAACATTCAACAAAAACCACAGAGTTTGCAGTCTCTCTGTATCCCAGTTTGCTGTATGCCAAAGATGCTTTGTTTTGTAATGTAAGATTTTTGCTGTATTGTCGAGTCCTCAATCTGTGTCTTTCTTAAATGCAGCTCATACGGGAAGCATCAGATCTCAGGTAACTTTGTTAACTACATACTTATAAACACATTTAGTAATGTTTTCACTTCAAGTGCCTAAGCAGAGCACATAAAAGCCTACAAAGGCACTGCATAAACATTACATACTGCAAAAAAGAAACTCTTAAAGTGAAGATGGAACAAAACCCAGCATGTGCAAATAGAAGCTAATAAATAACAAATTACAGACTTGTTTCTTGAGTGCTCCCAGGTCTGTTTATAGATTTGCATACAAAATAGGCAATAAAGAATGATAGCTGTGCTCTCAGTTTATCCCAGTTTATACCTACATGACATGTCATCATGATGTCTGTATTTTCTGCTGGTTAAAAAAAAATAAAAAAATCATAGAATATTTATCCAATTGCGCCTGGAGAAGATTATGGCTACATCTGAAATGGCATACTCCCATACTAGTTAGTATGCAAATCTAGTATGCGACACAATGTAGTGCGTCCAAATACCTAGTATGTAACAGGTAGTATGTGAAAGGTTCCCGGATGTCCTACTAGGTTGGGAGAGATTTCCTAGTATGCTCCACCAGAACACTGTCCGAGCCCGACATATCCCATAATGCACTGCAAGCGAACTAAGAGCCTGCTTTATTTGTAAATGAGACAGTGAGAGGCTGAGCTGAGGTAGCATCTTCAATTATTTCAAAATAATAATGTGGGAACTTAACTGGTGTGACGTGTGGGTCAACGGTTGTTGGTAAGATGGCGGATCGAGTGCGTCTGAGGTGGTGTGCATACTACACGCTCGCATACTAGAACTGTATACTAGATTAGCGGTTAAATAGTATATACTCGCTCCAAACTAGTAGGTAGTATTCAAGTATGCCATTTCGGACGCAGCCTGTGTCTTATGCAAGAAAAAGCCCCAGCACAGAGCAACATTAACACATGAACTCTGATTGATGGTCCCGACTATAACAAGCACATTATTTAGTGATGATTTAATGAGGATAACATAGATGCTTCCTAAAGCCTGGTACGGCCAAGGAAATTCTGCTTAAAGAAAAAAAAGAGGAAATATTGTTACAACATCAGACTTGGCACTGGATAGAGCTGATTAGTTTCAGTCCACCTTCTGACACAAACAAATGCCTTTCAGTGTCCACACTGATCTGTTTTTAACCCCTATTAAACAGTGCTGCATGAAGAACAAAAAAGTAACATCTTTTTACCATACACTATTATGTGCCTGTAGAGTACCTAACCTTTAACACATCCTAAGTTTTACTGCACCAAGTTTAATAGAGCATTTTATTATATTTAAGAGTCCTGATATTCGATTTGTATTAAGATTTGTAAGTGCTATTCAACAGTAACCACCAGATGGCTAGTATGCTGCGCCATTAAGACTGTGGATTAGCTTCAATTTAAAAAAGCTCGAATGTATCTTAGTACAAGAAGAAAAATGGCACTGGATCAACACTGTCTCACTGCTAAGACATCACTGTGCAGTAGTTTACACTCAGCATGCGATAAAACACATGATTGTAGCTGCCATTTCTGTACAAACCCAGGTGCCTTCTTGCAGTTTTTAAGATATAAACAGCGAATGCAGTTAAAATTATTAATACCATTAAGTACATGAAAATAACGACTTTAATATTTTGCAGGTAGCGTGCCATCAGGATGCCATGAGGATATTGGATAATGAACATCTCTATGTCAATTTGATTATTATAATAGTATATTAGCAGACGAGTTATGGTATAAGAAAAAAGAATTGCCAT
>JAOVVF010000039.1:22481037-22493122 GCA_028565595.1 Duopalatinus emarginatus | reverse complement strand
TCTATCTATCTATCTATCTATCTATCTATCTATCTATCTATCTATCTATCTATCTATCTATCTATCTATCTCTCTGTGTGTGTGTGTGTGTGTGTGTGTGTGTGTGTGTGTGTGTGTGTGTGCCTTTGGGTCTTGGATGGCATCCAGAGAATGAGGAGAGACTCCCACACAAAATTAAGTTACAAAGCACAGATAGTCATTTATTTCTCTTTTGCTGAAATGACAGCACTCATTTGTCGACTCACATTCATTGATTTACACATACACTCATAATCTGGGTTAAAAGGTATAACTAAGCTTTGGTCATCTTTGAGAGCCCTGTAAAAAATAACAAAGCCTCCTGAGAGCACCTCTTTGCAGTTTGACCTTACCCTTATAGCTGCTGTTTGCATCAGATGCATAACATGTTACATACAGAAAATACAGATAAAAAAAAAACCACTGTCTAACTTTGTCATGGCAACATTCATACCTCTGGTGAAAAGACCATTACAGATATGGGAGAATATTGCTGGGGGAAAAAATCCCATTTAATAAAATACTATCTATCCAAAATAAAATTTAAAGCCCATGAGATCAACTTCTCTCTTCTGTCATATTTTTCTTCATTGATATCTCTGCAGTATGAGATGCTGCAGGACATTAAGTTTTTTTTTCTCAGTGCATCTCTTTGTTTTCCTCTGAGCTTTTCTCTATCTCACTCTGCCACCCACATCCACCCCTGCCTTATACTCCCACTCTCCTGTACACTCTCTCTCTCTCTATTTCTCGCTCTTCTTTTCTTGTTCTCTTCACGTGTCCTTGCTCTTTTCACCTTAATCGGTCTACTTCTGCACTTCATTTAAAACAATCCCCTATATACCTCTCTCCGTCTGTCTTTCTCTCACTGCTGGATACTTGACACCTCTTCAGGCAGACAGTGAGAGTGAGAGTGAGAGTGAGAGTGAGGAATAAAGACCATCAGGATTTGACAGCACAGCTGGAGAAGGTTAAAATGCAAATACTTGGAGTAGAAGAAAAAAATTAACGAGAAGAGAAATTGTATCCTTACTCCTACATGAAGGAAAGGGAAAGGACGGTTAGGATGGTTAACATACCCCGCAAAAGATTAATTGCCTTTTTTACCCTCCTATCCAACACCCCATCCCCTGACCTCATTCTTAATGTTCACTGAAACAACGGCTTCTGATGTTGGACAATGTGTCAAATCAGCCCAGTTCAGTTTGTCCATGAGTATTTGCTTCTATTCTCTCATCCCTTTTAAGATGTATTATATATTTTAAGTCAATGATTTTGCATATGAATTATATTTTTATCAGTTGAAAATGTGGTTTAACTCAGTGGTTCTCTCTTGAAGGCTTTCAGTTGGACAGTTATTGTCGTATTGAGATTTTAACATATTGATTCTGTTTTGGTTTTTTTTAGGTATAAAGCCATACAGGTTAAAAGGAAAATGTCACAGTGAGCAAATTAATAGACAAATTTGTTTATATTTGAAAAAAATTGTCCATGACAAAGTTTTACATAAAAGACATAAAGCAAATTCATTCACACAAGTTTTTGCTGATAGGTTGATCTCACCAATCGATGAGTACAGAAATGATATCAGTCACATTCTGGACCAATCTGAGATCAGTAAACATAAACCGACAGATCAGTAAACATGAGACTGTTTCTTTGCTCTATATACAGCTTTCCTATTGATGATGATGATGATGATGTCATGATATATTTACAGAATGTTACAGATGACTTAATTGCTGTTAAGAGACATATGAGTAGACAAAAGACATTACTGCATTTTTCTGTTTAGGAGTGTTGTCTTCTTCTCTCTCTCTCTCTCTCTCTCTCTCTCTCTCTCTCTATCACTTACCCTCGCTCTAGATCTCACGCTCTGTCTCTCTCTCTGTGTGTATTCATCTCTTCATATGTTACTTACTCTTTCACACGTCTTTTGTTCATCTAGTCAAATTATTCTCACCTTTTCCTCAACACATTTTCTTTTTCTTTTTTTTTTTGCTGTCACACTCTATTGCTCTGCTTTCCACATATTTTCATATCCTTTTGACATCTGTTGTAGTGTAATAATGACTGACATTGGACAGTCCATCTATTGATTCAAATTGTGATGCAATCTGAAGAACTGATAAAACCAGTATAGTGTTAGAAATCATGTCTACCTAACATTACTATAAGCAGTGCTAATAGTAGCACTGAAAGTGTAGCACTTTGAGTAACAGTATTAGCTGCAATTATAAAGACAGTTATAGTCATAGGACCATCACAAGCAGCATTTACAATAGCCAAAAAAGCACTAGAAGCCCAAAAAAGGCAGAAGTATACAAATGTTGTACATAAACCTAGGATGGAACCATATATCCCCAGTCCATACAGACTGTGATATATATGAAAAGTCCACAAGGAAGGAGGACAGTGTACCTGTTGACTAAACAAGCCCTCTGGTAGTAGCTATCATTCCCTTCCATTGTGATAATGGCCTGCACTGCAGTACCTGCCCTGAATTCCCTGCTTCCCCTACTGTATTCTAAATCAGTGTAGTGCCCTCTAGTTGCCTGAATAGGCTAGAGGCTCAAACTGAACAGAACAGAGATACATGTAAGGTAGAAGTTGAACAGGAATTAGGTATGTGAGAGTTAGGTTAAGTAAACGGGGTCTTCACTCCTCCAGAGAGGGGAGGAAGAAATGAGGGATCACGATCCCTTACTAAGATACGAAGATTCAGCCAAAGAGGAGATGGATAGATACAGTCAGGAGGGACATAACAACTAGCAACAGAGTGGACGGTAAAGAAAAGGATGAAGAAGAGAAGGGCGGAAGAGTGTCAAAGTCAGGGCATTCCAATTCGAAGCAGCGCAGCGAGGTGATACCTGCATCCTCATTGCCGTAGTTGGCCCAGTATTCTTCTTTTTCCAACTTGGGAAGCAGCGCCTCTTCCTCGCCCAACTCATACTTTGTGGATGTGGATGTGATTGAGGGTTTGCCACCGGAGAAGGGATGGGCTTTCACGGTTTCTGAGCTCTTCTCGAAGATGCCCTTGGTGGAGCTGACGGGCTTGTGCTTGGAGAACCACCAGCGGGTCTTGGTGCTGAAGGTGGTGGTGGTGGTTCCAGCCAGGGAGCCAGGGTCTGGCAGGGGGCACAGGGCGAAGTCCATCTCACGCAGGAAGCGGAGGTCCAGGCCGCGGCGGGGAGCAGGAGAGGCACAGAGCAGCTCAGAACTGGAGACCCGGTTGGACCTGAAGAACTCCCAGAGTGGACGAGCCTCACAGCCACAGGTCCAGGGATTGTTGTTGAGCCGCAGGAACTGGATAGACTCCACATCACGCATCGCCTGGCCGGGCAGCTCAGCCAATGAGTTGTTGAAAAGGAAGAGCATGGTAAGGCGGCCCAGGTCGCGGAAGGCGCGGCGGTTGACCTGTCGGATGCGATTGTCGTGGAGCAGCAGGCGGTCCAGGTTGACCAGGCCATGGAACACATTCTCAGACAGCGTGCGGATGCGGTTGCCGTGCAGGAAGAGCTGGCTGAGATTGATAAGATCAGCGAACAGGTCATCCTGGAGGATGTGGAGCTGGTTCTCTTGAAGATAGAGGTACTGCAAGCTGTAGAGCTTGTGGAAAATGTCATGGGGGAGGGCAGCCAAACGGCAGCGGTGCATGTGGAGGCTCTGCAGCTTCTCCAGCCCACGGAAAGCTCCACCCTCCAGACGGTGCAGGTGAGGGTTATCACCCAGATCCAGCTCCTCCAGATCACGCAGCTCACTAAAAGCACCAGCCTCAATCCAGGTAATGTTGTTAGAGAAGAGCCACAGAACCTGGATAGTAGAAGAGAGGGGGGTGCAAAAAATGGAGAGGGTGAAGGAAATAAAGATGATGGCAAAAGAGTGGAGTCACAGGTGTAAAGAAAATGATAAACAAGGTAGGATGAGCAGGCAAAGAAAGAGGGGAAAGACCAGAAAGTGGTGATAATTGAGATCGACAGCACAGGGAGAGGTGGGAAACAGTGCGGAATGTGAATAGAATATGAAGTGATAACAAGTGGAAAAAGGGAGAGGTGAGAATAGAGAATTAGTTGAAGGTAATACATTTACACATAATAATTTACAAGAGAAATTCTCACTCAGACAGTGTCAAAGCCTCTCTTACAAACTCACATACCTGAGTCCCAAAGCCAAAGGATCCCACTCTCAGCTCAGTGATGCGATTGTTCTGCAGAAAGACGCGCTGTGACTCGTAGGGGACGCCGGTGGGCACGAAGGTAAAGTTCTGCGCCTGGCAGCTCACGGTCATGGGAGTCGGGTAACACACACAAAGGTGTGGGCAGCTCTGCACAGGTGCAGGCTTAATCACAACCAACCAGACCACCAGCCAGAGCGAAAGACCACCTAAGAAAACACATACACAACAAGTTCTATTAGAAAATGAGCTCAGAACATTCACTGCTTGTATAATGAGCATCATTTAAACTTTTTACTATATTTAAAGGGTATATTATGTATCTAAAGCATGTGTGAATGTATCTATGTTTTACAGTAAACTTAAAGAAGGTATGGGCAAAACCACATAAAAGTCAACTTAATGAAGTCAACAAGAATTATTCCCAAAACATAAAACATTTTCTTTTTATTTTTAGACTAAATGTTTATGTAAAGTTTAAGAAACTAGTCATGAAATGTCTTTACACAGCTTCTTAGACTGTGCGTAAAACACAGTCATTTACTTGGTTATTATAACAGGTTAATATAATGTACTTAAACATTAACAGAAAAACAAGATTTTAATGCAGAACTCTGTAATACAGTACAGCCCAAGAAATAAGCAAACTACAGAAGGTACTCACTTTTAAAGTCGTGCGCCATGGAGCTTCGTCGGCTCCGCGTAAAGGCAGAAGTTTCCATTCCGAACCAAAGACGAAAGCGAGTTAGCCTTAAGGAGGCAAGCGGGTCCTTGCTATCTCCGCTGATGCTCTGGTTCCTGAGTCGGAGCTGCTGATGAGAGCGAGTGCCGAAAGCTTGCACCGGCCAGCGTTTATAGTCGCCCGGCGGCGCGGCGCCTACGTCGGTGGGCACCACGGAATCTCTCCTACGTCATCAACGGGTCAGGTTTGAGCGAGGGGGTGGAAGAACGAAAGAGGAGGGGCAGTGTTGCCAGATTGTTCACTGTTCTGGCCAAGCACAATGAAATAACAGTGATGGAGTTGGATAGATACCTTTAGGTTGAATTAATATTCTGTGTATTGTGCGCTCTGTAGATGTTTGTGATAATACTTAATGTTTATATCGAAAGTGTAACTCTTTTATTGAATCTTGAATGTGTTTCGAACTGTTAGAGGGCGGGGAAAAGGACGGTCAATCTGGCAACCCAGGAGCGAGCAGTGGAGGATGTAAATGAGCGCATCCGTCCTTCGAGAGCGCGCGCAACCGATATGGCTAGAGGGAAGTCGGGCTGCGCGCAGATTGGTCCACGGATTCGGTTACGGTTACCGAGTCGCGCGCGCACGAGACAAGGGAAGGGAGGGGAGGGGGGCGGTAAGAGAAAGCGGGCATTAAGCCCATGTTAATGATGACTGGACCGAGAAGAGGAGGATAGGACCGGAGAGAGGAGCGCACGTGGCTCGTTTCTTGGCATCGTTTAGGAGTGGTTTTCTCACTCTCCTGAGTGAGAAATTGTTTAGAGGAGCAGAATCTAAGTGCACAGAGGAGAGGTTAACACTGTAGAACTGCGGTCCCAGACACGTGCACTCTTCAATATGAATGGTTCTTTACGGGTAGTCCGGTTTCCTCCCACAGTCCCCAAGGCATGCACCTTAGGTTGATAGGTCACTCTAAAGAGATTGGGATGCTCAGTCAGTTTATGTACTCCCATGTGTGTGTGTGTGTGTGTGTGTGTGTGTGTGTGTATACATATACATATCTTATATATATATATATATATTAAGATAAAACTAATAAAAGATATTTGTATAATGTACCCAATATCTGAATAGTCAGTTAATCATTTAGTCATGAATGAATGAAAGTGAACTATTCTGCCTGTGTTTGCACACAGAGGGAATGTGACCTCCGCATTTAACCCATTCGTGCAGTGAAACGCACACACACACACACACACACACACACACACACACACACACACACACACACACACACACACACCAGTGAACACTAGGGGGCAGTGACACACTTGCCCGGAGCGGGGGGGCAGCCCCAAACCACGGCGCCCGGGGAGCGGGGAGCAGGTGCCTTGCTCAAGAGCACCTCAGTCGTGTCTTGCCCTGGGTGGGGATCGAACCCACGACCTTTCGGTCACGAGACCGGTTCCCTAACCACTGGGCCACGGCTGCCCCTTATCCACTTAATCCACCAGGATCATGGGACAAATACCCTCTGTACAGGGCGGGTGCCAATCCATCGCAGGGTACAACATACACTCACACACCTATTCACTCCCACACTCACCCCTAGGAACAATTTAGTACATCCAGGTAGCCTTCCAGGGGGTTTTATCGGATAGTGGGAAGAAACTGGAGGACATAGAGAAAACCCATACAGACACGGGGAGAACAACTCCTCACAGACAGTGACCGGAGCAAGGCTGGAACCCATGGCCCCAGAACACTGGAGCTGTGCAGCACAGGCGCTACCTGTCGTGCCGCAGTGTCGTCCTATCTGAGTAGTGTAAATGATATTTATCAAATTAGGCTACTAAGTTTACAGATATTATAACACCTAGGATACTTAGATAAATAATAATTGATCACTTCTAAATCTACGTTTCATCTTCTGCCTTTATAAAGTGCTCTTTGGTTTAGTAAGCAAAGTTAAATGTTTATGATTTCACCAGCTATTTAGGGTTAGAGTGTATGTAGGAAAATGCTTTCACCATCAGACTAAAGTGGGGTGAAAATAGGCCATCAAGTTGACCTGATTGCTTTAAGGGCCCTGTTTTAACATTAAAGACATGTTTATTTCATTTGTACCAGTCTAATATTTTCTGTCAGTCCACCACAGCCAAACACAGCATAATTTCCTTAATAAAAAATGACATCAGCGTCAAGCAGACAGACAAACTGACAGACAGACAGACAAACAGACAAACAGATAGGCGGAGAAAACATGAAGAGCCTGAGGATGTCCATGTTATTCAACACCACCTCCACTCACTTTCAAGTTTTGGATCCCGCATCCCTCTCTCTAATTCCACCTCCACACCAACACTGCATGACTGGACAAGCAGGCTTTCCCCGCTCCACCTACAACTAGCAACCAGCTGGGAGTTTTGTGTAAGGGTATGAATATGCGTGTGTGTGCATATATGTGCGTGTGTGTGTATGTTTCTGTGTGTGTCTGTGCATGCGTGACTCTTTGTATCATCACTAGGCCAGAGGCATAGAATGACTGACACCATTTATACAAAACAGTGTTGGAGCGGAGGAGAGAGAAAGAGCTCGAATGAAGAGGGAATGAAAAGTTCAAATCTGACTAATGATGAAGAATATTAACGTGTGATGAAGTAATGAAATAATAAAGACGTTATCGGGGAGCAGAAATCATCCCTGAAATCGGTCAATACTTTGTATTTAAAAAATTTTCTTTATTTGAATTTGTCTGTAGTTTCTCTATTCAATTTTTGTCTCTATATATCAGTGTAGAAATATATTACTTTGGGCTAAAATGCAAAAGAATCAGAAATCATATTACAGGAAAATCGTTGAAAACAAATAGATATCCTTAAGGTTTTTAAAGAAGACAGTCATAGTGATTAGATTTAACTGTGAGACTCACTACAGAAATCCACAAAAAAGGAAATTAACATTCTTTGCCCTGAAGGGATTAATTAGCAATTTTGCAATAAGAGGAAAACAAGCTTAACAACATTTTGGCCATCGTTTCGAAGTGTGATGCCTCCTGGGTTTTAGAAAAGTAAGAAAAGATGGATACAGAGTGCGAGACTTAAAAGGGTTTTTAAATTATTAATTACAAAAGCAGCATTTAAAAGTCAAACATTTTCAAGCTCTCTTGAGCAGGATTACCAGTTAAAAAACTCAGTCAAGACTTTTTTTTATTAGGTTGATGAAAGCCAAACTCAGTCCAAACCTATACATAATTTATCCAAGACTTTGCAGAAGTTCAGTACATTTATATTCTGTTCTTCAGATTTTGACTTGAATGTTTTTAGAAAAGTTAGAGAAATGTCAACTAGATAATGTAGCCACAAATGAATAATAATCCAGTAATCACGAAACTTAACCCAATGACCTGACGACCACAGAGATGAGTAAGGCAGGGAAAATCAATGGGTACAGTCATAAAATCAATGAACGTGAGTGTTATGATTGCATGAAGAAAAATAATTGATTTATTACACAGATACACCTCAGTGTAGGATGGGTGATACACAGCCACAAGGATAATAATCAGTGTGCATAAAACAGTTCTAGTAAAAACATGATTAATTTCTGCATTTGGGACAGAGATGTAGTGTCTAATGTTGAGGAACAACCATAGCTGTTTTCCCAATTGAGATCTCTAGACCAGCACTATGCTTTCAGCTCCTCCAAGATTAACACTGAATCTCATGAAACTTTCTCATGCGTCACCATAAAAGAAATACAAATAGGGCAGACAGCCAGTGATGACGCTCTGAACATGGAGGTTGGACAAGGCAATTTACAGCTGTAGGAGGAATGGAGCATGTGTTTTCACACATATTATTACAGGACTACATTTTTTCCTTTATGAACAGGTTTTTACTAGGCCAGGTTTTCTGAAAAGCTGCAACAAAATGTCTTTTTTCAAATGCCTTTATTAAATAGGAAATAAGGTGGGAAATACATTTTACCTCTCTTACATGATCAGTTAGGTTTGATTAATGATAGAGTGGCAGAATGTGTTACGTTCCAGTGTGCCTTCATGACACACTGCCTTTATGTTTCATTTAAGTACAGGGAAATGGGAAATGATAATCAGGTGTGTTATAAACATGAGTCAAAACTAATCACAATGAAGCAGCACAGGGTGAATGAATGCCACAGGAATAATTTAAAGTCACTCTAAAGTTTAAACATTTTTTATTTAAGGAATTAAATTTATATGATGTTAAATGAATTAGTAATTATAATGTGAATAGACATAAACTGGTTAATTTTAAAGATATCATGTCTTAAAATGATTTTATTCGTTTGCAGTAACGGACTTGATTCTGAGCCTATCCTAGGGATGCTGGACAAAAGCATGGGAGCTAAAAATGTGAGATAAACAAATAAAATATAAGAGCAATATCCAGGCATCAGGTTTTAGTGGGTTAGTGCATTTCTAATTGACATATTCATCAAATAAATAGGTGGCACAGTGGTGCAAAGAATGACATTAATGCCTCGCAGCTCCAGGATCCCTGGTTTAATATTGAGCTTGGGTTACCATTGGGTTCCTTTAAAACTAGGCTCTATGTGTGAATGAGTGTGTACATGGAGCCCTGTGATGGATTGGCATCCCATTCAAGGTTGCATTCTTGCTTTGCTTTTAGTTTTTCCAAAATAAGCTCTGGATCCATCATGAGTCTGAACAGGTAAAAGTTGTTACTAAAGATAAATGAATGAATAAATGACAATTCAGTTGTTTCTCCCTGGTAGTATATAAAGAATCTTCAAATCTGTTTAGTACTAGCATCATCCCATTGTGCTACAGTCACAGACTTACTGGCTTTCACTTATCGAGTGAGTGACAACAGATTGGGTGAGCGAACGCTTACGCCAAGTATTATCTCAAGGTTTTGACTTCTGGCTTTGGCAAGCTGAGTTTGACCACACAGTTTGCTGAAGACATTTGCCATGTCTGGATTGAGTCACAAAGAAGAATTTCTGGCTTATTCTTGTGCCAGTGGTCAAGACTGCAGAAACTGTCAGACTATGTGAGAAAACAAGGTTATGCTCTGGTATAGCTCCATCAAGATCCAACTAACAAAGGACTCTGGATGTACGTGTGTATACACATAAAATCCACCTCAGTGATAATAGGCTTCTTGTCCCACCCCTGTTTTTCCGCTCCCTGTTTTGGTAGTGAGGATGGATATGACGAGGCGTCCCACTGACGCTCTACGCCTCTAATGATGCAAACTCATAATTAAATGCAAATCCCTGCTGCTTTCTCTTCATGTACACTCTCCCAGTTTTCATGCACTCTCACTCTAACTGCTTTTCTTTTCCCTGCTCTCCCTCCCTCTCTGTCTCTCTCTGTCTTTATTCTCATTACCCCCACCCTCACGTTCTGGTCTCCCTCATTTCTGTCTCCAGAGGTGTGCCATGTATCAGTAATGATGCAGCCACCTTCCTTCCTCTGTCCTATCTTCCCTACCTTTTATTGCAATTTTTTCAGCACCAGGAAGTGATGTTCTGTAATTATGCTATAAGAATGGTCACGGACATTCGGCTGTCGTTACATGATACATGTCAGACATTTCGTTAGATAGCTTTTTTCTCATGTAATATCCAGGGGTTTATGTATTAGAGGGTTATGGTAAACGGGTATGTTTTGGTGCTGTTGTTTCCCCTTCTTTCTGGCTTATTGATAGTCTAGTGGCACGATGCTTTATGTTCCAGTGTGCCCTCATGCCTGTTCTACCTACTGTTTTTCCCTTGTCATTTAGCAGTTAGTCCCTGCTTCAAATCTCTCACAGTGTACACCATTGTAAAGCAGTGGAAGGGGATAATAGCATACAAAATAATCTGATCTTTCTCTCTGAAAAGCCTTACCTTTACTCCTGCTTCCAGTACCTGACCCGACCCATTTTTATACTGCCTACATACCCTCTGATCCAACTCATTTCACTCTAGTACATCTTTAGATAATTTCCTTTCTGCACTTCTTAATCATGTTCTGCTATTATGGACTGTCTCACATTGTCACCCTATAGATTTAAAGTTCCCAAAAATCGTTTTTTTTTTGTCAGAACAGCCACAAAGCAAAATAGGAACAGACGGGGGTGAGCAATAAGCAAAGTATTCCCCTGGCCACCCTCTAGGATTTGTACTCTTCAGGAAACAGGATACAGGGAGAGAAAATCATTACAGGTATATCACACACTGGGCATGACCTTTTCCAACACCCCCCTCCGGCAGGCACTACAGAACCATGTACACAAAAGTT
Organism: Duopalatinus emarginatus; assembly: GCA_028565595.1. Lineage (NCBI taxonomy): Eukaryota > Metazoa > Chordata > Actinopteri > Siluriformes > Pimelodidae > Duopalatinus > Duopalatinus emarginatus. Next base: position 22,481,962 of record JAOVVF010000039.1, on the reverse strand, counting down.
ACCAGGCACAAGAGCATCCTCTTGCTTTCACCCTAATAAACAGCTGACCAGTATCATATGACATAATGTAGCTACTCTACTGCATTAAATCTATAAGAACATACATATAATGAGTGCATATACTCATATATCACATTTTAATTTGCATTTGCACATTAATTTTGCTGACATTAACACACACACTTGCAATTTTTGTATATTTTGTCCTGTATATAACCTGTATATTATATTATATTATATTATATTATATTATATTATATTATATTATATTATATTATATTATATTATATTATGTTTTCAACTTTGTCATTGTACCTTGCACAGTGTACAGGTACAGAGCCAATAAAATGCCTCTAACCAGAAGTGCAGGATACAATATTACTTGCAATATTTCACTAAGATGTGTAGATGGTAAAATGTAGAGTAATGATAGCATATGCACATTGGGTTATATATACAGTATGTACTGTCTGAGCGAAAATGAGAAGTGCAAGTAATAGTCAGTTTCTACTGTTAAAAGCACTATACACATACAACTGAATTCAATAAAACTGAAACAGAAAAACAAATACTTCTGAATAGTGAACTCACTAGGTATTTTGTGTGTACAGGCCCTGTGTATAAAGTAATAACCAGGCATGTCAGCCTCACTCTTATTAGAACTCTTATTCGCTCTCTCTGTGGGCACTGGTGTTGTTTATTACTTTGGAAGCAATAAAATGCCAGCATATGCTCTTTCAAAGCTACATCACTTATATCCTCCATTTATGATATCAGTCTGTAGGGTGTGCTAAGGGATAATGCTATGGGTTTTTTTTAATCTGTGAAAGAACAAACTGTGACTACTATGTTCACTCATGTTGACCCCATGGTTCAGCTTAACGTACACTACAAAGATGTATTGAGACAGATGTACATTTTTAAA
>JAOVVF010000039.1:22464282-22476044 GCA_028565595.1 Duopalatinus emarginatus | reverse complement strand
CTAATAATTCTATAAATGTATAACTCTTTTCATTATTTTCTGTAAAGCTGCTTTGAGACAATGTTCATTGTTAAAAGAATTGAATTGAATTGAAACAGCAGGGGATAAATAAGCAAACAGTCAGCAGGGATAACTAAACACAGGTGAACTTAATTTAACAATCAACAGGTTAGGAAATCACCACTACTATTAAGGGGACTGAAAATGGGTTGGAGAAAGGTATTCCAGCTCGGTGCGGCCATCTCGTCCTGTCTCTGGAAGCTGGGTCTAGACGTCTGCACAGTGACAGGAAAACAATCGGTGGTGTGGTGTCATGTGGCCCTATGCACAGCAGAGTTAACTCTTGCTCGTTCACAATAACAGTAGGTCCCAGAGTGTTTAACTTCTCTAATATCACAGCAAATTACCACAACAAACTAGTACAATGGTGTATTAAGTGTCAATATGTAATGTCTAATGAAGAAATGACACCTAAATTTAATGCTGTTAGAAATGGTTTAATACTGTATTATATGAATAAGCAACAGAGTAAAATAAAATCCTTAACAAATTCTTACAGTTAATGTTGTGGAACATCCATGAAAAAAGTTAACTTTTGTTATGACTTATATAATAACTATATCTATAGGCAGTCCTTTCCTTACCAGACTCAAAACAAAAGATCTTTTCTTCTGTCTTGCAGCTTGCCTTGTTCCAAAGATAACCAAACGAGCAAAGGTGTCTGTCCTGAAGACTTTTCGTCATTGGAAATCTTATCACCCTGGTGACTCCTACACATTTTGAATATGTTGATTATTTATCTTAGATTATATGAAGCATCCACCATACAAGCTCCTAAGAAGGAGCTGTTACTATAGAAATAAAAACATGTCAGAACAATTGCATTAATATACACCTGTAATTTACATTGCAGTCTGGAACTGTTATAGAAAAAACTGTTAATGGTAAAAAAAAACAGCTCCTGAACAAAATGGACTGAAATTTCTGTAGCACTGTAACTTCCAGTTCCAGTATAAAAATTAAAAAACCTCGATTTGTATACTCATCTCAGCCAATCAACTACACTGACATAATTGTCAGTCAGTCATTCTCTTATCTCCTTCGTCATTCAAGCACATGGTTTGTCCAGAGCCCACCCAAAATCATTGGGTGCAAAGCATGAATATCCCCTGACAGGGCACCAATCCATGCAATCACCCTGGAGGCAGCTGTAGGTTCACAGTTAAGAAACCAGCCTTGTGATTTGAAGGTCCTGTGTTCGATTCCCCACCAACAAGATGTAACTGATGTGCTCAGAGCAAGGCACCTAATCCCCTACTTGTTCCAAGGCGCTGTGGTTGCCCACTGCTCTGGGCAGGTGTGTTCACTACCAACTAGTGTTTCACTGTATGGATGGGTTTAAATGCAGAGATCAAATTCCTTCGTGTCCAAGCACAGTGGTCAATCACTGTGTGTGTGTGTTTTTTTTAATGGGTGGGGGCAAACTGGCCGAAAACCATGCAGAAACAGGGAAAACACAATAAAAAAAATCACATAGAACTGAGCAAGGTTCGAACCCACAACTCCAGATCCCTGGAGGTATGTAGCGCACACACGCGGCACCATCGGGTCACCCTATATCTGTAAGATGTACATTTTATATGATGTCATATCATTAATCTACCATACTTTTAACAAACACTATTCTAATGTTTTATTTTCTTTTGTAGGTCTTGTGCAATACTGACCCACAGCTACTAAACAAGTAATCCTGGTCACTTGTTTTTCTCACCCTGAGCCTTTCTTCCTTGAATTCTTTTGTCACCATGAGATGATACGGCACTGACTGGTAATATTTGACGTCAGATACGCTCTAGCACTGCCTCTCCTGTCCCAGAGGACTCTGCACAATTAAGTCTGTCTGTCTGTCTCTCTCTCTCTCTGTCCCTCCCTCTCTCTCTCCCTTCCTCTGCAATGCTTTTCCCTTTTCAGCCCATCCCTCTCACACTCATGCCTTTTCTCACTGGCTTCCCTGTCCTTTATTTTCTACCATCAACAGGGGAACTTCTCATGTTGTTGGAACTCACAGCCTTTCTTCTTTTTCTGAAGTTCATTCCTCATTTCCTGTGTGTGTGTGTGTGTGTGTGTGTGTGTGTGTGTGTGTGTGTGTGTGTGTGTGCGTTCACTGTAGCCATAAAGAAAGTATATCCTCTGTGCACTCTGTGTGTGGGCAAGTATCTAGAGTGCACAGTGTGTGATATTTATATGTGTTGCTTTATTTTACGCTGAACTCGGAGCTGAGAACATATTCAAACACCCAAAAGCCTCCTTCTTTCTTTTTTTTCCAGCAAAATCCATAGATATGCAATGTCAGGATTGCTGTTACTGTTGGTTTGGATGTATTTTTGTGCAATGTAAATTTAATGTTGGCAAGCTTTCATACCCTTAAAGGTTTAGATTAGTACATTTTTATTTCCTGAAAATATACCAAATGACAAGCATCTGGACTGTGTTTTTCCCCGTTTTTTAGCAGTGCACATTTACTGCCTCCTACCTATGATCTGTCTCCATCTTTTTATCTGTGAAGCAAGTGTAAAAGTCTAAAATATACCACACACTTTCTCCAGTGTTGTAAAGTCACTAATAGAGACACCGCTTCTGCACTGGTGCGAACGCTTCCCTCTACAATGTGTTGAATGAACACATGTAGTTTTAGTCTCTCTCTTTTTCTCTCTCTCTCACACACACACACACACACACACACATACACACCGTTGCTTGATCTTTATTTTTATCCCAGTCCAGTGACTGAGACACAGGCTCACAGATGACGCAGATACAAACGCAACACTGACACCAACAGACACCAAGAGATAGAAGAAAGAATAGAGGGAGGAGAGTGTGAGCTAGAGTGGGAGAGAGGGGGAAGAGAGAGGGTGAGAGAGAGTAAGAGAGAGAGAGAGAGAGAGAGAGAGAGAGAGAGAGAGAGAGAGGGAGTAAAAGAAAACAGTAAAACAAAAGAAAACTTCCAGCCAGTAAGAGACAAGTTATAACAAAGGTATGGCTTAGGAAAAGAAGGCAGGTGTAAATGCATGTGAGTGAAGTGAGTCCAGTGCTTCTCGGCATACATAGCCAAGTGACGAAACCAGAAGAAAAGCAATCATTTGCACCCCTGTTCCTAAAAACTGACAGCCAACACACTTATGTGCAAAGACTACTCATTTGATCTCTCTCTCTCTCTCTCTCTCTCTCTCTCTCTCTCTCTCTCTCTCTTTCTCTCTCTTTCTGATGCTTTGCCTTTCTCTCCTGTTTACTCCCACTAGTTTGTTTAGGGCAGATAAATAGGTTACATCACACTCCACTGAAAGACGTTTTATAGGGTTCCAGAAAAAGAAGTGCATCACCCCTGGCTAACTTGCAACGCGACTATGACGCAAAGAGAGGTCTATAAGACACAGGCTGAGAGTTTGTGTGTGTGTGTGTGTGTGTGTGTGTGTCAGAGAGATACAAAGAATCAAAAGACATATTTTTACATCTTGCATTGGGATTTGCTATAAATGACTTACAGTACAGTAGACATAGTAGGAGTAGTATAGGGTACAGGAGTAGTATAGTAGCATATACAGTCAGAACTAAAGATACTGTACGGTTTGTGTCTCATACTTTACAGTGATGATTTTTTTGCAGTTATGCTTCTCCAACGTACAAAGAGAACAGACAGACCCCTGAGTGTACCACCACAACAGTGACTGTGGTGTTTGTCGTTTGAAATCCCAGTTTGGTGCCTTTGCTTGCGAGCTTGCGTTCTGTGTTGCTTTACTGCTGTATTAAACTAACATGCTTCAGGAAATCGGTGTGAAGTAATTGAATAATGGATGATGAGCAGAGCTTAAGATGCTCCTTGTGCCCATATTTGAGCAAAGAAACCTCAGCTCATCCCTCCCTCTAGTGGTAACCATACACCACTGCATGAACCTTTAATTACCCGATATTGATTTCCTGCTGAGCCTCCAGATAACTTTCTCTCCGCCCGTCTGTTTACCGATTCCCCTGAAATCAAACCTATTTTCCCCTTGTTAACACACAGAGCCCACGATTCGAGTAAATATAAGAAGAAACAGACTGATCGCACACTTCACCTTCTACCCCATGCCTGTTTACTGATATTTCCCTACAAAGCACAGCTGGAGTGTGTGTGTCTGAAACACAGCAGCCTCTAACAAGGTAATGGGAATCTGACTACAAACTGACGTCAAACCTGACATCAAACCTGAGATACAGACGTGTGTGTGTGCATGTGTGTGTACGTTTAGTGTGTGTCTGTGTACATGTGTGTGTGTGTATATGTGTGTGTGCCTAGAAGCAGTGACCTGGTGTGGGAAGGATGACAGTACGATGGTACACTGGGATAAGACGAGATGAGATGTGTTTCTACCGGGCGACTGAGAAAGGCTTGAAGCTGTTGCGTAATGCACAGACATACACATGTTTGTCTTACCATCCTTGACTGACTAATAATGACTATGAATATGAGTGTCCTTGTATGATGCCTCTACATGCATGATATTTAATCATCATATGTACAGTGTATTCACCAGTCTATATCACCTCTAATTGCTACTATTTGAAGAATGATCAGTTTTCAAATGACAGAGAAACCTTTAAATGTGTGCTGTAACAATGAAATCGACAATAGTCAATTATAAAATGACATTATGTCGGTCCAACAACGGCTCCACATCTAGGCTTCTTATCCTTATCCTTCTACTGGTTTGCATAAGGGCAGGGAAACACCCCGGACAGGTCGCCAGTCTATTGCAGAGCAGAAACACACAGACACGTTCACAGACACTCATACCTAGAGCCAATTTAGTGTCTCCAGTTCATGTCTTTGGCCTGTAGAAGGACAAAGAAGAACATGGGGCAGCTGTGGGCTTTAATCCCTACAACCACCTTGACATGACTGAAGTGCACTTAATGAAGGCACCTAACATCCCACTGCTTCCCGAGCACCATGGACAGCGTTGCTCATCGTTCCAGACAAGTATACTCACTGCCTTCTTGGGTGTGTATGTTACTGCAAAGATGAACACAGCGGTCACTGAGTGGTTCACTTTCACTTCACTCTTACTTTACATTCAGAATCCACACAGAATGGACGCTGCAGGTATATAATTGCCAATGTGTCTTGTTTCTTCAAACTTCATCCAGTCCAAAAAACACCAAACGAGTCAATGGCAGAATAAACTGTTTGGCAATGGCAATAAAGATTTGGCAATTTTTTTATGGGTGCAACCCACATACTTAGCTCTGCTGCTCATCCCATAAATGCATGTTCCTTAAAATTAACAGGCTTTCCAACGGTATTTGATTTACTGCCAAGAAGCACTGTTACAACAAATAAATAATCTATCATATACAAATTTCTTTAATTTTTGTGCTATATATGTATATACTTCCCATAAGGAAACACATGGTAATTAATGGTGGATGTTACACATCGTTATTAATAACTTAATGCTAATTTAACCCATGCTTGGTGCAACTTTTACATGGTCTATGACCACACATAGTCACCAGTGGTATTAAAACACTCACCTATCCTATGTAGCTCTCTCCTATAGTGGTGTATGTTGTTATTATTATTGGACAAAACTAAACAATAATTATGCGAATATAGGCATATTCACTAAATACTTCAATAACATCTACAGCTACAGTTATATATAACAAAAGACCACACTGCATAGCTACTAGCTCTTTATTGTTGATACAATAAGCCTAATACAAGCTAAAGTCCAACCACCCACGAATAAAAAAAAAATCTACCCATTGCAGCAGGTCACCAGGAGCCGAGTTACATTGAGAACCCACACATACTTGGCAGGACTAGCCTGCAATCCAGTGTTTGGGGATCTTTTTGTAATAAGTCTCTCTAATGTAATCCATGAGGATCATAATTTTGTATAATTTGTATTTAATAATGGACAGTTGTCTAAGGACAGCAATGAATGATGAAATGATGAAGGCCTTACTGAAAGGAAACTTGCATGTGCATGCACAAATCTCTTTGTTGGCTGGGAAACTTGTACTGATGCCACTAGAGATACTAGCATTGTGATTGAAATCCCACGGGACCCAGCAGACCTCGGGTTTGGCATTTATACAAGTGGGTGGCCAGACTAGCCGGACAAAGAAAGTGGGTTGCTACCATATTCTTTCATCCTTCACAAATAAATCTGTTTAGGATCCAGGTTTAGAGAACTGTGCTGTTTTCTTCATCCCATTCCCGCCGAATTTCTGACCATTACCGCCCGCGACCGCAACGTGTGTGCAACATGTCCGCCCATTACCGCAATGTGTATGTCCACTCCCGCCCGCAACCCGGGAAGGTATGAAAATTATTCCCGCACATTGATAGAGATTGATTTTGTGTCTTCTCCCATCCCGCAGGAGAAAACGTAATATAGGCTATCAATAAAGATATTCTTGGGGTTTGTTTCGTTTTCCTGGCCTGCATAGTAGAGGTCTGCACCTGACGCAAATCTCATGCAAACAGGTGGTTTGCACTTAGCTGTGGGCGGGAATGGGCGGGTAAAACAAAACACTGCAGGATTATAGACTAAAGCCTAAAGGTAATTCCAAATAAATAAAATACAAAGAATGAGAATAGAATATGAAACCGCCTTTATTTCATTTAAAAACTACATTAAAAGAACAAAACAGGAGTGCTTTGCCCGACAAGTGCGTCAAATAATCCTGCAGTGTTTCGTTTTAGCCGCCTATTCCCTCCCGTGGCTAAGTACAAACCCCCCGTTTCCATGAGATTTGTGTCGGGTCCCGCGGGACCCAGCAGGACCCAATCCTAGTGCAGACCTCTAGTTTAAATGACTTCTTTTTTCATCATTGAAATGTGTACAGTATTATTTTTATTTTAGTTTCTCAACTTTCAATCCATTGGAAATAATTTTACTAAAACTTTTACTAGACTCCTGGTGACTGTATTTATAGGCATTAGAACTGTAAAAATGGTGGGTTGATTTCCATCATTGTAACAAAATAAGAAAATCATAGAGCCCCTGGCTATACTTTATGAATCCCTGGGAACCCAAGTCTGAAAATCATGGCTCTAGATAATCTACTTTAATAAGCTTCCAGGACTGTGTATTAAGATGCCACTTTATATTCTGAGCATTTCATCACTTTATGATTAAACACTTTTTGCCTCACACATGCCATAGGTCATCCATTTATGACCTCCATATGACTTTGGGTCCGTCTCAAAACCCAGTGATTTCTCTACATTGACCACAGTTTACGTCATCCTATGCACATTCCCAAAAAGAAGGCTGTCTCAGTTCTTAGATGCCTTAAAATACTGCTTTCTCAGAGACTCTGACTGTTTATTCTGCACTCCCTGTTCTGCCTCTACCATAAAGGCAATCCCAGCATTCACTTCACCACAACTTTTCTAACAAAAATGTTTTATATGGCGTAGAAGCAGAAGCGGCACAGAACCTGGTGCAGTTGGTACAGACAGTTATTTTCAAATGTAAATTAATTTCTATTAATTTTAAATTTGTATGAGTGTAAATTATTTAATTTTTTTTTGTTAGTGACAAACTGTTTTTGGCACACAGAGGGATGTGACCTCCACATTTAACCCATCCGTGCACCAGTGAAAACATTTGACCAGAGCAGGGGGGGGGGGCAGCCCCAAACCACAGTTGGGGGAGATAGGTGCCTTGCCCAAGGGCACCTCAGAGGTGTCTTGCCCTGTCTGATCCTGGGATTGAACACAGGATCTTCCAGTCACGAGACCAGTTTCCTAACAACTAGGCCACAGCTGCTAGTGGCATGCTAGTGAGTTTTCTCACCTCAGCCCATGGTTCAAATGGCCTCTGTTTGCTAAGTCAGTGAGTCACTGTCTATATAGCATCTCAATAATCTGCCTTGTAAAGTTTAATGTCAGTTAAAATCTTTTCTATTTAAGCAGCTGTCTAGTTAGCCAGTGGGCAGTGATGCAGCTCACTAGGTTTTGAGACAGACCCTTTGTTAGCCGAAGTCCTAGATTTTATTCTGATGTGGATGTTTCTGTAATTATCGTGTTCCCATTAAGGGAGGGGATTAGCCTTCCCAGTGCCATTTTGAGCTGGATCCAAACAAGTCCTTTACTGGAACCAGAAAAGCCTGAATAGTATGAATTCCATTATCAAACTATTTAGCAATCATGTTTCCGTGTATGGAGGTTTCCTGTGTTTTTATTTTCATATAATCTGGATTTCTTCAACAGAGTAAAGGTTTAGGCACCATGTTTTATTCAATTTTATTGTCTACTACTACTAATACTAATCTTCTAGACATAATATTATTAGAATAGCAATTTAAAGGCATTAGGAATATATGTTGTTACTCACTAAAATGGTTTCCAGCACAGAAATTAGCCCATCCCTATCCAGAACAGAGGTCAGTTAATTGATGTTAGTTTGGGTTAAAGGGTTGGCTTGGGTTAAAATAGTTGTCAGTGTTTTAATTTTTATTTTTTTAAGGCATTAGAGGTCATAAAAAATTAAAGGCTTGTACTGGTTTATACACTGGTAATGGCTGGAGACATTCAGCTAATCTAACAATAGTTTCTATTCATACCCAGTTTTAGTTTATGTCAGAAAGGCAGCTCTTAGAAAAATATTAGACTAGCTGAAGCTATGAATAATACAGAACAGTGTGATGCCACGTTTCCTTTTTATTTCATAAAGATGAGGGGTTGGGGTTTTTTAAATAGTCTTGAAGTCCAAACTTCACTCTTTGTCACCCTAATCATACCCATCCATGTCAATCATCTCCCCTGATCCTATCCCCAGAGGGAGAAAAGAATGTGATGTGGGTGATTTTCCCCCAGAGATTAAAGATGATTAGAGGATGAGGAAGAGGAGGAGAAGGGAGAGAGAACAAGGAGAGAGGAGAAGAAGAAAAGAGTAAGATAGGAAATAGAAGAGAGAAATTGTGTGCCATCCTACGCTTAACAAAACACACTATCACTATCTATGGTCAGCAGCCATAATTTGTATCATTACATACACTCACAACCCATCCCTCTCTTCCTCTTTCCCTTATATGGATGGCATGATCCGTCTCTCCTTCTTGTCCCTTGCTCCTCCCCCTCTCCCCTCAGCTCCACACCCCCTCTTTCTCTCCCCGCCTCTCCCTCTCTTTCCCATCCTCTCGAACCCTCACTTGGTGGTCATGGTGTAGCAGCCATCCGGGTGCCACTGCATGTCACGCACACGCCTCACGGACTGCATCTGGGGCCAGCGAGCACCAAACTCATTGAAGTGCCTGTAGTCACCCTTCTCGAGCAAGTATTGGCTGCCACGGTAGCCTGGGTACTGGTAGCCCACCCAGCTGAGGGAGAAAAGCAGAGGAGAAGAGATTAAGTGAAAGGCAGGAAGGAATAGGACATCTGTGGGTGTGAGGAAGTGCGCCGGTGGGTGCAAAGGTAGAAGACGTAGGAGAGATGGTAATGAATAGAGACTGTGCATTGATTTTTAATCAAGGTTCAGGCAGGACTGACCCCTTCTGAGCTTGGCTTGACCATGCTGTGTATTTTCACAAATGGATTTTTAAAGCATGCAGGATATGGAAATTGAAAACTCTGCATTTGTGACTCAGTTTGAAGGTAAAGTGCAGGGAGCTAGTTAAATCATTTAATAGATACAGCCCAGAACAAACATTTAAAACATTTTAAAAAGTCTCTCACAGACCTAAAGGCTGAATAAACTGAGTTTTCTGATAAGCTAATTTTAAACTTGGTTCTTGGTAACACACACGTAAGCACGTAACCCAGTACTTACGTGCCACAGCTGACCATGATGCTGCCAACTCGGTCAGTGAAGCCGTAGGAGTACAGGCTGGGCACGTCGTCATTGATTATCTCCATCTTTCGTCCCTTATAGTCGCCAACCTCGTACAGACAGATCTTGTGCTTCTCTGGGTCCTGTAGCAATACAAAAATTATTTTCTAGTTCTAAGATTCCCAAGCAGATTTACCCTGACATCATATTAACCTTGAATCTGTCCACAGTGACCCATGAAATCTGCCACTTTTCCTTATATGGTCACAGCTTTCTGTCCTTGGAACAAAGACATCCTGTTATGTCAGTATCACCCTGAGCCCTGCCACGCATTTCTGCCCCTGATATTCTGTCTTTGATTATAGTGGCAGTTTTGATATTAATGAGGTGCATTCGGGATGGAGAACAGCATCTCGCAGTACATTGTGTTTTAGAACAAGTATGGTGAAAAATTATGTAATTAGTCAACAAGATGAAAACATTAAGAAACTGTGAAAGGACCTTAAATACACAAATTTAAGCTGATGTTACTGTGATTCAAAGATGAATGTGTTTGTTATGACACAATCTTTCACAGATTCTGTGCCTAGTTTTTTATGTGTGATCAGGAATATTACTCTTTGGATAGCAACAGGGCAAAAAAACAGGAGTCTTATATAAAAATCTAGAATACAAATTATGTGGGCCATTTCAGATATATTTTCAATGATCAAGTAACTCAAATTTAGTTTAACTTACATGATTTACCAATCAAAAAGACAATATAAACTTGTATACACCCGTTTTGGTCATCTTGATCTATAATCTTTCATGGCGAAGACAATGTATAATAGAAAACAATATATTTACAAAGTACTCTATTTGTGTTATCTGACTTGTCAGAGTTGTGAATGCTGACAATCTGTCTCCTGTAAACATGATACACAGGTCAAAAGACACTGATATATTTATCAAAGATGGATAGATTGCTAATATTACACATAATTACATATTTGCTTTTATAGATAGCTGCAAGTGAGAAGTACATGGCTTTTGTTATGTGACCATCACCACCCACATATATATGGAGTGGTGAATATGACATCACTCATGCCAGTACCTTAGTTAGTCATTGTTTTATATCAGTTTCAGTCAGTGAGATTAAATGGGTTACCAAATGGGACCATAACATACTGATGCACAAACATAAAACCATAGCTTCAGAAAGAGCGTAAGTTTGAGGGTTGATGAGGAGGGGAATTTATACCATGTGGACAGGTCTGAAGGAGAGCAGATAGTCGTTCCTCTGGCAGTTGCTCCAGCAGTCCCAGCGAGGATACTCGCCTTTCTCCAGGATGTACATCTCACCACAGAACTTCATCTGCTCAAAACCAACAAAACTACAGACAGAACAGATGAGATAGATAGAGAGAGTGAGAGAAAGAGAATGTGGGGGGAAGTAAGTGTCAGGGTGAGTAACTTGACTTGAGGATCTCACTATAACTGTTACTGTCATGTCTGAAATAACGGCATGTAACTGTTTATTACTCACGGGCCACATTCAACACGAAGGGAGCGCACTTTGTCCATGCCCATCTCACAAACGTTCATACACTCGTTATTGATTTCAATCATGCGACCCTGGAAGTTTTCACGATCAAAAGCGTACATCTAAAAGAGTTGGGATAGGAGTAATGGAGAAGAATGAAAAGTAAAAGATGAGTAGAGCCAGGGCAAAAAAAGTAGGTATATACAGTACTGTGCAAAAGTCTTAGGCACCCTATATAGTGTTGAGTGTAAATGATGTTGTAAACATTTATTTTATGAATTCTGCATTTTTGAGTCAATACAAAAACATTTTAGATTATAAATCCGAAGATTATAAATAATAATAATAATAATAATAATAATATTACAGTAAAAATGTTTCTATGTCATTAAGGAAAGCAATCT
>JAOVVF010000039.1:22407233-22418553 GCA_028565595.1 Duopalatinus emarginatus | reverse complement strand
AGTGCATACTAGCTTACTACATAGTATGCTTCATACTCTGCCACCCATAGTAGGTAACTAGAGTGCATACTAGCTTACTACATAGTGTGCTTCACACTCTGCCACCCATAGTAGGTAACTAGAGTGCATACTAGCTTACTACATAGTATGATTCACATTCTGCCATCTACATTAAATTAAGCGCATACTAACTTACTACATAGTATGATTCACATTCTGCCATCTACATTAAATTAAGCGCATACTAGCTTATTATATAGTATGCTTCACACTGTGCCACCCATAGTAGGTAACTAGAGTGCATACTAGCTTACTACATAGTACTCTTCACGCTCTGCAACATATTAAGGCAGCTAGATTGCATACTAGCTTACTATATAGTACGCTTAACATTCCACTCCAAATGTAGAGGTTAAATTCCTGTGTGCAAGCACAGTGGTTAATGAGTGGTTCACTTCATGTCATGTGCGTATTACAGTTCAGCAGTGGAAGGTTTTGGTGTTCGTCTTGTCTAGTAATAAAAATCTCAATAATCGTAAAGATAAATGCAGTCTTATGATTAGAAATCTGGAGCGTTCACTCCAGCCTCCTCACTGAAATCGTTTCTTTTTATCTATACATGAAGGTAAACAATGCGCTCGATAATTCCTACATGAACCTACAGAACACCATAGTCGTACTATGTAGGAGCTTTATTCCACAGCCTCACACAAGACTTTGTGGCCCTCTGCTCAGATCATAAATACAAATACTTTTATTCCAGGGCAGCTGAGGGCTCTGCCCACATAGATCAGTGGACACACTAGCCTGGAGGAGGGGGCATGCCCAAACCGCAGTGCCCCAGGGAGCAGTTGGGGGGTGGTGAGCGGTTAGGTGTCTTGCCCTGTGAAATGACCTTCCGGCCACAAGACCAGTTCCCTTAACCACAAGGCATATGGCTGTTTTGTTTTTTTTTTAAATCAATTCTGTCACAAGGACCACTAGATCAATGTAGGCACATCAAAAAAATAAAAAATCAGAAATGCTTAAAATCAAGAAATTTTTTTTACATACATAATGGTTACATACACCAACCCTCAGTCAAAACCCTTAACCTTCTCTGCTCCAGGGGCCATGTTACAGACGACCCTGTGCTCATTTCCAATCATTATAAGCGGAAATGCAAGCAAAGTTGACACTATACTGTGACATGACAAAGGTTTTCCTTATATAAATGTCAGCCTCCCGAGTTTCATTTGGCTCATAACAGAGGAGTAATTAAGCCTGGCACACATTTACTTAAACCAAATGCCTAATGATTAGTACTGAAAGTTCAAGGAATTGTCACGCTTGATTAACAGCTTGGAATTTTGAAACCTCATAAAACCTTGTGATGGATTCAGATCCAGTATTCTGAAGACTAGCATCTGGCTCCACCATGACCCTTAACAGGACCAGAGATTACAGAATGCTTAGAGAAGTTAAAACCATCTTGTTATTCGCTACTGTGTCCAGTAACAGCTGTAGTAATAGACCTAGATTTTTGAAAGTAGTAACATATGTTATTAATATGACAATTGTCCTACAGCTTCATAAACATCGTCTTGCTAATAGTTTAGTCATTAACATCACTGCACACCAAGTCCACGCTTGAAAAAAAATCATTCTTTTATTAAAAATGGTATTGCTACGTTACACGTTTAATCCATGAAACAAAGGTGCGATATTTAAGAGCCAAGGCAGATAGATGAAATTAAGAGAATGATCTGATTTTTGCTGCATATAAAGTGTAGCACAACCGACAATACATGACACATGAACAAATTTTTCCTTGTTTTGTTTTTAATTAAAGGTACAAACTGTAAATGCATTTAATTAAAAATAAAATTGATTGCATATGCATTCACCCACAATAACCCCCAGAAAAACAAATTATCCCAATCATAAAATATAAAAAAAAAATGAAACAGACAAAACTCAATGGAAACAAATAATTAAAATTAACAAATATTCTCTGGTATATATATAGTTAAATGTGCTTTAATTTTTTTCTTTATCTAAATATCAAGCTAGAATCAAAATCTGAGCTATCCCTCAATTTTGCTTTTGCTTGTAATAGATGGAATTGTGCCTTTCACTTCCCTCAAAATCAAAAATGTCCACTGGTTCATGACCTGCTGCTGGATACCTTCTGCTTCTGGTTAATTAGTCACATAATTACACTGAACTGTAGCATCTCATATAGGTGGGAACGGTGGGTTTAAAAACCAGTTTGGGGAAAATCCCCTTGAAGGGAGGGGGTTAAAATAAAAAAAAATAAAATAAAACAAACACTTAACTCCTAGTGCTAGAGTATCCATTTAGCAAATATCTACATCAGACACTGTGCATATCGAATACGGAGCCTATAGAAGGAACGCTTGGCTCGTTATATAAAGCCAACACACCCCTCAATGTTCCATCATTTACTCCCACTGCAACACAAACAGGCACTGGAGGCCAAACTTCTCACACTCTTCCTGAAACAACACTCAGAAACTCTCACACACACACACACGCGCCCCATGGGCTGATCAACAGGTGAGAGGCACTCTGATTAAGAATGGTGGATTTTTCATATGCCATCATATTTACACATCTGTCTATATTTAGGAAGGAATCGGAAAGCAAGAACTGGCCCACAGAGTAGTGGTGGTGTTAATCTGATCTTAATCATGCTGTTCTTCCAGAGGGGCTCGACATGAATCCAGAGTGGTCCGGCTCTGAATACAGGACCAGCTCTGCAGCTAACCCTGCCAAAGGGGAGAACTAGGAACCAAGTGGTCATGTCCCAAACAACCCATTTTTTGGCATTTTCGGAACGACTCTAAAAATGTCCACTGTCTTCATGTATTCTCAATTTCGACAACCAAAAACTGGAACACGGGTTTCTCTTCCACAAGCATTAGCTCTTCACTCAACCAGTAATATGTAATTCACACCTGAACATCTCTAGCATCCTCAGGCACTCAATGCGTTATAACTAAATAAAAATATGGGTTGCAAAAGAGCAGTGTCTGTTCAGAGTGGTAACTTAATTGTGTGAGGCAACTGTTGAATTACAAAATGACCCCTATTCCTTTTCCAAAAACGTCTATGAGATGATTTAATATACTATATATTATATATACCAAGTTTTGTTTTTAACTGTAACTCACAAGACAGTGGTGTAATTTGGCATAAATGTTCATCAGCACAGAAAATGGAAACATAAATGCAGACCAATCTTACAGCTACATAACCAAAAGAAAAAAAAAAAAGATTTACAATAAGTTTCATTAGTGTTTCAAGACATTAAGGGGCAATACAATGACAAACTTAGTGGTAGCAAGAATACTTACTGTATAGCATCATGGTGAATAAAGTTGTCAGTAAATAAGAAATAGTCAATGTAGCAGGAGGACTCGAACCCGATTCATGTAGAAATAACGAGTGATCTCACCCATTTTAGGGCACAATGCACAGTATGTAGTGTTAAAGTATAAATGTGAGAAAAATTAAAAGATTAAAAAAACAAAAAAAAAACAGAAAACAAACAAACACACCCACTCCAGTTCTGTAGTGTTTTCAGTCTCTTGTGTTTCTTAGTTTTTAAAAACATGAGTGGCATGGATTGAAAGTACCCGCAGAAAAATAAAAAAATGACCATACAGTCTTTGCTTGGTAGTGGCAGTCAGTCATTTGGATCATAGGAGACGAATCAAGAAGCAGAAGGTGAGAAAGAAAGAAGGGATAATGATGGAGGAAGAGATTCTTTGCGTCATTGATTAGTGGCTGTGGTCCCATCGTGACTAGGTTCAGCAGGGACAGTAGGCAGGAACAGGGTGCTCACCACGAGTAATGCACACTATCAGTTTTTCTGTGGAAAGAAACATTTGGCAAAGGCGAAAACTTTAGTTCAAGTAGGTGCTTTAAAATAATTACATAATTACCAAAAAAAAACAAAAAAAAAAAAACATGACATATAAAAAAAAAAGGTCTCACTCTTAAGTTTAAGGCTTCCAGAAAAATAGGTCTTTGATAGACTAGCTAAACCCTGAAAATACACTTGTTACTCTATAAGCATTTTAAACAGTTTCTTATTTTACATAACGAACATATATAGTAGTAGTGATGTGTTATAGGTGGTACGTACCAGTAAGGAGTTATATCACATACCACAATAATCTACACACACATTGTAGGAGGCAAATCTCTAGGTAGGACAACTAATTGGAATAAATCACCACATACTGCTTCTTGACAGCAATAATATTATAACAATTTAATTTTACTGAATTAGAGCTTCAGGGTAGTTTGAGAAAGGTGATGAACACATTACTCCAAATAAAAAAAATACTTTCACAAATAGTCGTGTCTCCTGTTGCTTGCTTTAACATTAAAAGACAAACATCAAGTGTCATTTAGATTAAACGTCCAATTCACAAATGCAAAGGCAAATGCTTAAATTAGAAGCTGCAACTACATAAATATTTGTATAACGTATATTTTACTGTTGCAACATTTATTGCACATCCTGTATTTAGCCTTTTTCCTTATAGTTCTGAACTGAACATTTTAAAATATCAAATGAATACAATTTTTATATTAAGGAACCAGTTCCAGTCTACTTAAGACAGGATATTTGCAATTTAATTTCTGCTTAAGATGAGAAATCTCCAAAAGTGACATGAAATGAAAAAATGACTTATTACAATCCCTTCAAGGCACAAATCGTACAGAAAAGGCTCCTTAATGATATTAGTCACAATACTTATGAAGGGCATTTTGTGCATGTGCCGTGATATGCACAAACCCGTTCAACGCGGACAGGTCCACAAACACTGGGGAAGGTGATATCACTACACACACGTCATGTGACCAAAGTGGATACATGAACAGCAAATGTATACAAACTACATTAAAATATCAAACAGAAGTTTACTGCAGGAACAGCGAAACTCAAACACCAAATAGGTTAGAGCAGTGGTGCTCAAACCAGTCCTCAGGGACAGTCCAAATATTTTGCTTTATCCCATCTCCCACGACACATAAAGCAAAGCATGTGGACTGTCCGAGAGCCATTAGGACTGGTAGAACCACTAGGTTAGAGAGGCTAAAGGTCAAGACCTCACACACATACACTGTGAGAGCCCATGCAGCGAAGGAAGGAGGCAGTGGACACACATACCATGCTCGATCATGCACTGAGTGGGGTGAGGGGGGAGTGGCCTAACCGTCGTAAGAGTCCAGCAAGGGCATGGAGCCCCGCCTCTCCCCATACATCTCTCCCTAGGTGAGCACGCCAGAGAGGAGGACACATGTTGACAAATGTGGAAAGGAGTCATCACAGACAAGAAATGTGAAAAAGAAAAAAGAGAGAGGAGAGAGAGAAAGAGAGGGCAAAAGGGTTAGAGTGAGACTGTGCACAGTTCCCCTGTCATTAGTGATTAGTAGAGTTAGAGGAAAGTAACAAGCACAATTAGTGTGACATGTTGCAAGTCTGTCTGGGTTGCAGTTTAAGTAAGTGCTGGAGGTGTTAAATGCGAATGTGTGAATACTCAAACCTGGATTTTAATTAAGCAGACTAAACGCAAAAAAAAAGTCTGATAAGTCCATTTTCTAGGAAGGAAAGGATGTTAGATTGTAAATGGAACTCTTCCTAACGAGGAAGGAGTTAACATATTACAAAATAAATAAAAAGTGGAGGATTAATTATCAAGTGGCATTCAGACCAGATTTTCTTTGGCACTATTAGATTAATAATGGTCGTCACTTACAGTAGAAAGAAACAGTAGTTAACACTTACAAAAAAAAAAATTACTTTTTTTTGTAAATGGTAAAAACATTACAAGAAGAAAAACAAAACAAACAAACAAGCATAGCCTGCTTTACTGAATTTTTACCTGAATATCATTCTCTGCAGGTTCTAGAGTGTCATCCATAGTGTTCCTCCGTCCTCTCTGGTCCAGTGTAACATAGGAGTCTAATGCAAAAAAATAAATAAATAAAGTAAAACTAAGTGCCATTATAATTACACACAATACATTTAAAATCAATATATTTATTCAGACATTTGTGTGAGTGTATTGATGTGGGGAGATCACCTGATCCCAAGTCATTTAGTGGAATCATGTTTCTGTCTCTGTCCTGCTTTCCTCCTGGAAATGTTTATTAAAAAAGTTTCTCTCTCTACTTATTCACATAAACATAGACAATATTATTAAATTACAAATTGCAAAAATCAAACATGAATGGAAGGAAGTGTCCCACACCTCTGTCGATAAGTGGCAGGGTGCTGCTGTCCTCGTAGCCACCGTTGGTACGGGTGTTGCTGGGAGGGTTCATGTTAACCACAAAGTCGGATTTCTTCCAGCCATCTTTCTCCAGCGTACGCCTCAGCTCCTTAAATCCCCACACAATCTGCAGAACCAGGCCGGCGCCACGGACCTCCCTATCGGAACGATTACTGCGGGGCAGGGACAGTCACAAAGACGTTCTTATATTTATGCACGTAAAATATCCTGAAAAAAAAAATCTATTTACAACTTTCATATACATATATATATATATACATATATATACAGACACACACACACATACCTGCAAAGTCTTCAGTGAAAATGACTACAACAGCACACTGAGGGCCACCACAAGCCTCAGACAGGAGGTCCTGACTCTGTAAAAGCTGTACATTATGACTGAGGTTATATTACCTGGAGCTCGGTGCATGACACACACACACACACACACTGCAGTGTAACTCCGGACTGATTCACTTTCACAGAGAGCAGCGCACAGAGCACGGAGCACACACACACCCCGCCCCCTGTCGACTTAGACACGCCCACCGGTCGAGATTGGCAATTTGCATAATAAAACAGTCGAAACTTTTTTTTTAAATCTATAATACTGTCAAGTTTCACTTTCAATAAGTTTTAGACAAAAGAAGAGAGATGTGTTGTGGGTTCAGGAGATTAAGATGAATGTGAACAGAGTTTCTGGCTGATAAAAGATTTAAGATTTAAAGTTTTATTTGTCACATGCACAGTCATACACTGTACAACATTCAGTGACATGACATTGAACTGTCGTCCACAGAATATAAACTAGGTAAGTAAACAGTAATAGAAAGTCACACTAGAGTTAAAGTGAAATTAAATATACCTAGATTAAAATTATAGAATATAAAATAAAATATAAAATAAGATTAAAATATAAAATAAGATCAAAAATATATACATATAGAATAAAATAAAGTGTATATATGCACACAAGTTAATACACTGTATATATATACATATATATATATATACACTGTATGTGCAAAACCGCAGTTTTGTGCGTGTGCGAGAGTGAGGTGGTGTGCAAAAATGTGCAGAAATGCAGTTTGGTCTTGTGTGAATGTGCAAAAATGTGAAAAAAAATGCAGATCGGTTGCAGTACCTATATTTTACAATTTAACATAAATAAAAAAATTACATAAAATTATAGGATAACATTTACAGAATAATATGTAAAAAGAAAAGTAGTGTGTGTGTGTGTGTGTGTGTGTGTGTGGGTTTGTAAGTTCGAACCTTCCTCCGGTCTCTGTCTGTAAGGATTTTGGTCAGTTGTCCGCATGTCTGTGTGGGTTTTCCCCGGGGACTTCGGTTTCCTCACATGGCAGCCATAATGGATGTGGCCCTCTGGGTGAGGGAATGTGTGTGTGTGTGTGTGTGTGTGTGTGTATGTGGTGCCCTCTGATGAATTGGTGCCCTGTCCAGGGGGTATTTTTACATGCATTGTTTCTCTGGAGGCAGCTGTGTGGCTTGTGGTTAAGCGAAAGTAAAGTGATTGACCTACAGTGCTTGCACTGTAAAAGGAATTTGACCTCCGCCTTTAACCCTTCTGTGACAAACACACTAGGAGGATGTAAACACACCTGCCTGGAGCGGTGGGACTATCCAAGGTGCAGTTGGGGTTTAGATGCCCTGCTCAAGGGCACTTCAGTCATGTGTTGTCAGTACATGGGATCGAACTGGCAACCTTTTGGTCACAAGGCTGGTTTTCTAACCCCAAGCCACAGCTACTACCTTACTGTAAAATAAATGTGAAGAGGCAAAGAGGTTTATTACAAGTGGAACCACTCCTTGTACCATGGGGCAGCTGTAGGCTTGTGGTTAAAGAACCAGGCTTATGACCAGAGGGTCGCTTGCTCAACTTCTGTACCTGACCTCTCTAATGTTCCTGAGGCTCAATGAACATAAAACTCTATAGGCATGTTTCAAAATCTAGTAAAAAAAAGGCCTAGTTATTTTAAAAGCTGACTAAATCTGGAATGGTATGTTCAAGAAGCACATAAGTGTGGTTACTCAGGAGTCCACATATTTTGCACAAAATAACGTGCATGAAAATATGCTCAGTGTGTCCATTATTACAGTCTACAGGAGGTTGGAGAATCCCTTGACTAAGACACACAGACAAGCAGAGCGAATTGCAAAACTTAAACATTATTACTATAAATGAAATGACTGTGTTGTGGAGTAATCTGGATAATTAGGCCAGCTAAGAAAGAGTTGGTTTCATTAATATCAGTATGTATGTCATTATATTTGTTATGCTGTTTAAAAGACCTCGTGTATTTTGTAGCATTTTGTAGTTTTGTGCGAAATGGCAGAGGTTAAGCATATATTAAAAAGCAAATCACATCACATATGTGATGGTTGCCATCCCTTGCTGTACTGTAGAAATTATAATTACACAATTGGCTGTAGGTCTGCATTCAAGATTATTACATAAAGCATTTGTAGGATTGTTGTGTCTCTTTGTGCTGAGTTCCTTTTCCCCTCCAAACTTGCCAACTTGCTCTTGGTGTTTCAGTACCTCATGTTTTACAAATTAAACCATAGCCATGTCAGTCTCCAGACCTGATCTGAAGAAGGTGTGGTATGACATTTGGAGTTATAAGAGAAAATGTCACTGTCTGAATATTAACAAATCAGAATTTTAAATCAGTTCAGATGATGCGAAAGTGGTATTAATATTTGTCTTATATTAATATATTAATTAAAATTTGTCTTTATATTACAGCAGCACAAAGTACAAATGTAATAAGAATAATTAAAGTATTTAAACTATTTAGTAAAGTATTAGGACATTTTTCTACAATTTTCCTAAAATTTTCCTAAATCGGAAAATTTAATACAAATTTTAAAAATTTTAAGGAAATAATAAAAAATTTAAGGAAATAATAATCATAAGTTTACTTGTATTTATTGTTGGGTTGAAGGACTTCCGCTGATTTTCTTATGCATTCATAAATCTCCAGACTATGATTCACCCCACAGGGCAACATTGTCACTTGCATACTTCAGGTTTCTACAGGGATTTATGTAAATTATAAAGAAAAATGACGATGATACACAACAACGTGAATATGGACAACAATAGAAATGTATTTGCTTCATAATAGCTACGTTTCTCTGGCCATAATCTTTTCTTTCCTTTTTTAATTTCCACATGTTTTTTTTAACTCCTATGACTGGACATGTCAGCTCATTAACAACTCATTGTTACAGTAAAATAGATGTTAAAACAAGAAAAGATTCAAGTGAGCCTGAAAGTGTAAAATCAAGAAACACGGCACTTTTTACTATACTATACAAACCTTTAAACCTTTAGACCTTTTAACCTGGCCCACATTAATTTTCAGTCTTTGTCTAGTCACACGTGGTAGCAGTACTAAACCACTTCCACAGGAAGTTGTTGGGAGTTTCACGAGGTCATTCACACCTCAAGTGCATAAAAAGAACAAATACCAGTGAGAGCGAGCATCTCTACGAACAATGCTAACAAGCCTTCATGCACCACCTCAACCTCACTTCCTTTGAAAACACTTTGTGGGTTGTGTATTAAAGCAGTGTTAAACAAAGTCCTTTCATTATTTTCCAGAAAAGCCCACACACAGTTTTGCCTATAACCTAAAACTCTGATCTGTGTAGCTGTATTTGTTAAGCCTCATTTACCCCCAAAAAACGGTTATTTTATCGCCATTCCGCTGTATAACTAGTGTATACTGAAACGTTTTTTTTCTGGACCGCAGTACTAGACAGTTCACATGACCACATAACATGCAGTCATGTGTGAAATAAAGACACTGAATGGCATCATCTAACTAGCCAGAACAACAAAACCGTATAAACCGCAAGAAGCCGGTAAAAATTGCGTCTACGGTCTATAAACTGTAGACGCTACGGTTTAACACAGTTTGGGTAAATAAAAGTAGATGGGAAAGAAGATACCAGCAAAGCTTGGCAAAACATGCCCTGGAGCATAATAACAGCATTGTAACAGCATGAGATTTTACTATGTTACTTATTTAAACATTCAAATATTCAGCTTTAGTAAATAGCAGCAATATTATATATACGTATATTTACAAATAATGTTAACCTCCAGCTATTTTGGAAAGTGGGACATAAATTGGGTGAAATTCTGATAGTTCAAAGTAGTTCTGATAGGCCGCACAAACACAGTTAAATATTGATCAGGAATATTTTGCTCCTCTATATTAATTTCAGTCTGAAGATATTCTTCCTGGTAGTGAACGGAAAGGTTGTGCTTACATAACAGAGTGATAACATGCAAAAAATTTCATGTTTGACTAAGAAACATGTGATCCAGTCTCACATTAAGAAACCATTGCGTACAAAAGCACACAAGCATTTTCCTATTTATAGTATGCTCCCTAATGATAACTCACACAAGGTCTATGAAGACAGAAGTGTCAAACAAGATCACATACAGCACTGTAAACAGGGCAGAAACATGTGTGTCCTGGATAATAAAGCAGACTTGTGGGAAAACCAGTTGGACGGGGGAGGGACGGGATGATTTTTCACTTCTTTCTTCTAAACAAGGTGCTTTGTTGAGGATTTCGGAGAAAAGAAGACAGAGTAAATTTGCCTTTCAATGCAGTGGAGCTGTTTCTCATCGGGGGTTCTATTTATCAGGACAGTGCTGAGCTTAAAGTTCTTCCCTCCATCCAACATGGGGAGAGCTTAAGTATTTAACTGTAGACCACCGTGAATAATTAGATCAGTCTTACAAACGGGAACATACATTATTTCAGGCCTTAAGTTTTTCACACCTTAAATTATGTATTTTTTTACATTGGTTTGTTATACATGTATACAGCATGTACATACAGTACTGTGCAATGGTCTTAGGCACCCTATATGGTATTTAGTATAAATGTTGTTGTAGACATTTATTTTATGAATTCTGCATTCTTGAGTCAGTACAAAAACATTTTAGATTATAAATCCAAAGATTATAAATA
>JAOVVF010000039.1:22393614-22407133 GCA_028565595.1 Duopalatinus emarginatus | reverse complement strand
ATATACACATATATATATATATATATATATATATATATATATATATATATATATATATATATATATTCCACATATATTGAACACAAGAAAGCAGGAATTAATTATAAACTGACCCGTCCTTGTTGATGAGCACCAGTCTTTCAATGCCCTGCGAGCTGCGCAGGTTCTTGGCTGCATCCACACTGGAGCCGACCACCTCTGCCAGGGTACTGAGCACCGAAACCACCGTCTCCTCCGAGAGGTTACGCACAGGCTGGCTTTGCCCACCGCCCGGCAGGTTTGCCACCAGGTTAGGTATAGCATGCTTTCCTGCACAGACACAAGGGAAAGAAACAGTCAAATTCATACAAAGCTGTAAAAAACAAACTACGCCATCTTTGTGTATACTGTCCTGAAGGTTGTTCACTTGTGAATAATCTCTGAATGTAGAATAAAGGACTTCAAATCGTTTGAAAATAGCCTAATAACCCTTGCCAGATTGATGGGCAGCAACAACTCCTTTGTTAGATTATTGCTGATGTCTTTCCTCCTTGGTATTGTATTAACACACAACTGAAGACTCGAGACCAACAAACTGGAAAAACTTTAATCTAT
The DNA here is from genome assembly GCA_028565595.1 of Duopalatinus emarginatus. Taxonomy (NCBI): domain Eukaryota; kingdom Metazoa; phylum Chordata; class Actinopteri; order Siluriformes; family Pimelodidae; genus Duopalatinus; species Duopalatinus emarginatus. The sequence continues at coordinate 22,406,539 of JAOVVF010000039.1, read as the reverse complement.
ATATCGAGCAGTATAATGTCAGCTGTTGTTCAACTGAGGTTGTATTTACCTACTTTTAAGACCTGCTAAGGAACAGATTATTTTTATGTCCTTTGAAAAAAATCCAAACAGAGTGTACTTTGTTTTTTTTTTTACATAACCTTATCAACATCTACATTTAATAATCTACTAATCTCAATAAAACAACGTACAGAGTAGGGCTATGCAATATGACATAGGTACATGGTGTGTGTATGTATGTATGTATGTATGTATATACGTCTCGTGTGACGATAGAAAACATCTATCATTTAATATTATGCTTCATTGTCGGTTACGTTGTGTCGCCTAATACATGCTTTACTGCAGTCGTTTTGTTGTTTGGATGACACGGTAAGGCGGTGCACGCACACAAACATGTAGGGGAGCACGTGGGGCAGACTGGGCTAAATTCAAACAGAAGAGGGACCCAGATAAGCAAGCACAAAACAAGGAGCTCATACCTAAAGGGTCTATTTATCTTTTGGTCATTTGATTTTAATTTCAAAACCAGAAAAAAAATAAAATAAATAATAATAATAATAATAAGGAAAAACGGTAATTCGATTTTCGCTTCAAAATCCAAGAAACAGAAAAATAAGTAACTTTTTGTTTTTCTTGCCAAAAATAAATACAAAATGTAAAAATGAAACATATCCCAATTCTTGCTTTACAAAACAGAAAATAAATCGCAATGAAACAAAAACAGAGTAACTGTCCATTTTTCTCAAACTAGATGTTTACGCTCACAAGGCCGTTGTCAAGGCAACCGGAGGCATGTAAAACTTGTGCTGCAGACCCAGACGTTGAAAGAGTCTTTTACCTGCAGCACACCATACGGCAGAAAATATCTTTAACCATTTGACTTTGTATAATTCAATGCATGGAATTTTTTTCCATGTGGTCAATTAAAAAAAAATGAATAATGAATTTATTAATATATGTATAATTACCGGATATGAAAGGATAGATACCAGGATATGGAATTTTGGTCATATCGCACAGCCCTAGTACAGAGTACTGAAGACTATACTGGTTTCTAAATTGCAGTGATTTATTAAAACATTAAATCACTACAATTTAGCATTAAAGCCTGAGGCAACCTACCGCTGTGGTTACTTACTAATGACATAAACGTTGCTCTTGTATCAACTTGTGACTTTCCAATGTCTATACACAGACTTCCCAAGAATTTCTCCCTTTTCCATGTAAATCCAAATGTTTCTCAATTCCTCCCTTTCCACGTAAAATGAATATCCTTAAGTATAACTATTAAAAATGGTTAATCATAATGGTCTACAAGTAACCTAATGAGGGCAAGTGAACAAAAGCCTACCTGGCACCATATGTGGTCATATTTGTTGGACTGTACAATTCCAACACACCCTGCATGTCCAGAAACTTTAGACACCCCAGTGCTTCTTTGTTTGTATATGTATACGTGTACATGGTGAATCTTCAATCTCTCACAACGTTCCACAAGGTTCTGAACAAAACCCTTTCCCCAAATATACATTTCCTATTCACACACTAACCAAGAAGGTCCCGGTTGCGAGGATCAATAGCCAGGTTTCTCAGTGCCCCAGACATGGCTCTAACCACACGGTCGTTCCCATGACTCAACAGCTCAGTCATCATGGGCAATCCTTTCTCCTGTCTTGTCACTGCCCTGATATAATTTCCATACTGAGAGAGGGCAGAAAGTAGAAAGAGAGAACACACAGGAGAGGGGAAAGAGGAGACATAGGACACTGTCAATCTGACAAATATAGCAAAACTAAACAGCATTGACTATAATTAAAGCAGTACAAGGCAGTCGTGCGGCGGTCAGCAGCGTATACTTACGGTCCAGCGGCCTGCACACAGATTTTGGATGGCTCCTGCTGAAGCCTCTAGAACAGATGGGTTTTTGCTCTCTTTCAGCAGTGATGTGTACACTCGAACCACCTCCGGCTGGAAGAGCAGTTCATAACCTACAATACAACAGATCATTTTTGAGGTGATTAGGGCTGGGAAATATCTATAAACAATAATGATAAACTGTACTGATTATGGGAGTTCAGAATTTACTAAGTTTAAAATAAGCAACTGTGGAAATTATGCCTTTAATTTACAGGGGCATGAAAGGTTGGTTTGTTAAAAAAAAAAAAAAAAAAAAAAAAAAAAAGGCAATACATCAGCTGTATGGCAGTGAAATGAAAGAGGTCAACCAGAGGCTATTTGTCAGCTTTGCAAAAAAGACAGAGATCAAAACCAAAGCCTCAAATGCTGAATCTCTACTCCCTTATCCAAGTACATCATCCTAAAGAACCTGTGGCTCTCAGACCCAGCTCTGCCAACTATGCTGAGGACAAAGCACTAGCCAACCCTTAATTACTGCAGCATTTGCCACTGCTAAAAAATTAAAGAAGAAACAGTTGACAATGGTCCCAATACACACTCACAGGGAAATATATTCCAATTTTACAAGCCAGCCAATCTCTAAATATACAAGTTGAATGAATAATGCCTAGAATTTGCCTCAGAACTCACCAGCAGCTCACCAGCCACATCCTGTGCTTTTATACATCCATGGTCAATAATAGTAATAGCAAATGCATTACAGGTTCAGACAAGCTAATTATAAGTGAAGTAGCTATCTTCAGCAAACTTTTAAATGGAAGATTACTCAGGCTGACCGTGTGCTGTGGCTTTAGCCGGTTTAACAGAGCAAAATAAAAACATGCTCCAGGCACTGCACTTCTTCACAAAACGCTACCATCTCTAATAGTTCTTTTCCCCACGGAGACAACAGGTCAAGGGCCTGACAAACAATACTGATATCCAATAAGGCTGCATTGCCCAATCACCCACATACAACTGCCCACATGGACAGAAGCTCCCTGGTTTTGAAACCTAATTCTACACCTCGCAAACTGATTAAACCAGCATCTTTAGTTTAGCTGAAAACTAGGATTTCTCCAATTCTATAAAGACATTACAAAAGAAATTCACCATTGTAGCAAAATCTTCATTTACAGCTTCCGGGGTCTAGTTCAATTCTAGCTTTTGTACTTCTATTTAAATTTTAATGAATGTAAAAGTGTTCCCCAATCTTTTGTGTCTGGCAAGTTTTCATGCGTAAGCCAATGTCAGAAAACTGAGAAAATGTTAGCAAGCCTAACTGCTTATGTGAATGATACCTTTGGCTGGTGTGGTCCTCTTTGGAATGTCAATGACGTCTGTGGTTCCATCATCATCTTTCTTCCCTAAAAATACCAAAACATGTTAGCACTCCATGAAAAATAATTATACAAATAGCCACGACCCCAAACAGCCTCCAAAACAAGGACTAATCAAATGACCAACATTATGAATCAATCCATTTCATTCCACTGAAGAAAAACACCCACAAAATGTGCTAAACAAACACCATGTGCTGGCTGAGTAAACTATCAAAGTGAAGCTAAACTGTGAGGTATGTAGGAGTAGGACACCATAGTGTGTCTCTGGGGTCAGACCAAATATCACAGACAACAGTTGAATAATAACAGCCAGTAAACATTGGTATGTATAAATGCCAGCTTAGCCCAGCTTCTGAAAAATATATTTTGAAAATATATATAATGGAAGGCAGCAATCATGATTCTATTGTGTAAAAAAAAAAAAGATTTATCAAAATCTTCATTTTACACGTGATAATTAGGAAAGAGCATGACCAATAGCAGAAAAGATGATGGCAAGTAAAAATGGTGTAAACCAGTGACCTCTGAAAAGCAAAGCAAAGCTCACAAAAGAGGGGGCTTACCTTTGGAAAACCACTCGTCTGTTGTGGCAGTAGACAGAATAAGCAGCCGAGAAGAGAGAAAACAAAAACACAGCACAAGAGAAGGAGAGTGAGAGGGAATCTCAGTAAGAGAAAGCAGAGCAACAGTGCCCCAGCCACCAAAAGCAACCTCAGAGCAACAGGCTTGCACAAGAATAAACACAAAAACAAATGCAAAGAGATTTACACAGTTCTCATGCAGTAAAGTTTTAAATGTTGCATCGCAAACGCTACGTTTAAATTCTCAACAATTTACCCTCTATTTAATTACAACTGTTTCTTTATGTCTAAAATGGCTCCAATATGTCATTCGTCTGTGTTCCACAACTAAATCATCTTGTCTTTTGTCACACCTTTGCCCTTGCGGGAGCTGAAGCAGCCACCCTTATGATTGGCAGGGGCAGGGCCTTGATTGACAGGTGCAGTCTCTTGGTAACGCTCACAACCTGGCACTTCTCGATGCACCTGGTATGATAGATTCCTCAAAAGACAAACACTGTTCTCCACCAACTATAATGCAAGAAACAGAAAGGAAGAGAAAGGATTTTTTTTTGTTTTTTTTTTTTAAGTCTTAACAATAATGCACGAAACAAACCAAAAATACATTATAGCATTTCTTCTGATGTTACCTTGTTGTCCACATCTTTACAGTTAATCTGGGATTGGACGATGTACATGAGCGAGTCAACCAAGCCAGAGCATTCTCTTAGTTTCCTCCTGGCTTCACTCCTCTCTGAGCTCACATTCCTGTGGAGAGCAGATATAGTACGTTAAAAAAAATAAATAGATAAAGGTGGTGGCAGAGACACACCCCAAACAGCTCAGCGCTGCAAGATTGATCACTGACTTTTGGTGGTAGGTCAAATTCGGTAAGATCAGCCAGTTTGCACAACAAAAATGGATACGATTACGTACATAAATCATGCTTTTGGAAATCTTAAGTTCACCTGATGCACAACTGACAATCCCATTCTAACACAACTTATTTTCTACATGTTGTTAGCTCATGTCCTTGGTAATATTGTGCTTACTGACTGCTTGCTATAGTCTGTATGTACTTAAATCTATGACAAAACTGGAACTTAAACAATTTATGATACCATGTCAAATTTTGATGGCGTTATTTTTAGCGAACAAATTACAAATGTTTAAAAAAATCATTTTATCATTACACCGTTGTCAGTCAGCTAATTATCTGTAAAATAATTCATTGCCTTTTGCAGTGACTTTAAAAAACAGAGAGAGAAAAGGAGTAAGACACTTCTCAGCTCTTTTCAGATGCAATCAGGAGAAAACATTTCTCACAGTGCTTTCCAAAGGCAAACAAGGGGAAAGCAGCATTTAAAAAGAGAAGCACTCGAGAGAAATAAGTGGATTTAAAGATCACGTTTCTCTCTTTTGTCCCAACACTCCCTCTCACTCCAAAAGTGAGTCTCTTCTTACACAGACAAATGCCATTAAGGAGCATGGACAATATAAAAAGCATTTCCCTTTCAACTTCCCCTCTTTCTTGCGTACAGGAACGCAACTTCCTGTCAAGCATGTGAGCACACAAACACACAAGCCTCTTTCAGTCTCTTATTCTCTGTTCTATTAAAAAAAAAAAAAAAAAAAAAAAAAACCTCATCACTTCCGTTTTCAAATACCTTTGCACTAACAGACTTTCCCCCTTCCCTGTCCAATATCTCTTGGTCTCAGTACCTCAGGCAGCCAGCAGTGTTGGTGAGAGCAGTCTCCCATTCCAGGTGGCGGGGCTTGCAGGTCTCCTCTCCTCCATCGTTCCCTCTCTCCCAGCCCGAGTGTGGCACCATCACTTCATCAGACAGGGCGTGGAGTGCATGGTCAACAATCTCCATCTTCACAGAGTCGTGAGATGACAGGTTCCACAGAGTGCCTGAGAGAGGACGAATAATTAGTCACTACAACTGCACTAATGATTCAACAATTCCGCCATCACTGCAATGTCCACCAAGCGTCTACCTGTAATAGTATCCGTGAGATCCTGGTCTCTGGTCTTCCTCAGCAGGCGCACCAGAGCAGGGATTCCATCACAGTTCTTGATGGCAATTTTGTTGTCAGGGTCTCGGCCATAGGAGATGTTCTTCAAGGCGCCGCAGGCGGAGTGATGCACTTCTTTCTTTGGGTTGTCCAACATGGAAACCAAAGCTGGGATGCCCTTCAGACGCCTTACTTCTGATTTAACCTACGCATGGGATAAATAACTTGAAGTGGAACAACAAATATCCTCTAAACAGGAGTGCTGGTAATATGGGTGATTTTTTTTGTTGGCATATCTAATAGAGCCAGTAAAATATATCACGATACAAACATTTTCACATGATTCATCACAGCACTGGCAAAGCAGCAGTGCCGGTTTACATCCGGTCAGCTATTCACTACCGGGAGTAACAGTAAAGCTGGTTAATGTTACTAAAAGGAGTGCACATGCACAGGGCATGCAACAGGTCTCCTTATCTCCCAGTTCTGTCATTTCAGAACTGATGTGAGGTCAGCTTGTTATCAGTCAATCATCAGAAACTTCGATAACGCCTCAGACAGTGTAAGTAAACAACAAACGCAGTCACTCTGATTGTAAAAATACTAGACAAACTGGTCTGGTGTTATTGCACGTCTTTGGGTGTAGCCATGTACCTTGTCATTTTTAAATGTGAGATGTTGGAGGTAAGCAGCAGCGTTGCTCTTGACTGGGTCTAGACGATAGTTGAGCATAGCGATGACCTCGGGGAGTTCGGGCTGCCTCCATGTTGTTGGGGCAGGGCCTTTACGTAGTGTGCTGTCCAGTGACGCCATGCTTCCTCTCTCGCCCTGAGCCAGAGGAGCCCCACCTCCCCAATAATACATATCCCCGGCTCCACTCATATCCCCATCCAGAGTACCCTCGTAGGATCTACACACACACAAAATCTTTTTAAATTAACCAATTTAAAATGGACACATGAGCAAGAGAACTAAATTCTTTAAAAATTAGGAGACACAAGCATGTCTGTGTGCACTAACCCAGTCCTGCGTGGAGGTGGAGCATGATGTCCTAGTCTGGGCATGGTGCTGTAGTGTATAGGGGGCCCCATACCGTAATCAGGCTCATCGTATCCCAGACTTCTCTGGTCATCCTCTAAGCCATAGGGCTCTGGAACAAATCGCTGCATACCAGAGATCTCCATGGCACTGCCCATGCGCCCGACCTGTGGCTGTGCAGCATATGGGTCCAGCTGGGGTCTGCTGTGCACACGGTAGCCCGCGTCCAATGTTCGGTAGCCATCCACAGGTCTGGGGGGGAAAAACAGTTTTTTAAACATCTAAACATGGCATGAGCACACAGTCCTAATATGGTTTAACCTTTACTTAATATACAGCTGTAACAGTGCATATCATGACACATGCGCACCTGTAACGATCGTCCATGCGGGCCCCTCGGTTGAGGCTGGCATAGGCTTCTGAGGGTGGGCCACTGCGGTAGTCATCGTAGCCCCCGGGTGGCCCATAGTGGTAATTGCGAGGGACTGTAGCTGTTGGGTAGTCCATGTGCCCTGGCTGCCTGTACACCCGGTCTATTGGGGCATTATAACCACTCATACCAGTTACAGAGCCAGTGCCATCCAGAGAGAGTGTATCAGAGACTGAGGGGATAACTGTGCGAGTGGTTGTGGTCTTAGTGACTTTCTTTACCTGAAAAAAAAAAAAAATCAAAATTGGGAGCAAAGCAGAGGCCTAAAATATTGTTGTTACTGTCATTTTGTACAAATGTCCTGCTTTGATATAACAAAAGACTTTCTACAATCACTAATACTGTCACTATCTGCTTACTGTGGTTTCAGTGCGGCGTGTGGTGCCATCTTCACTAGTCTGAACAGAAATGACAGGCACCGTCTCCTGGGGTTCCTCCTGCACTGTTACTGTCTCCTCAACAAGGTGACCTGGGTCCAACATCCTGTACTGTAATGGGCACAGAAACAATAGTGAGCTACAACCATATGTTGAAAAGTGTATCCTGTCTTATAAACACCAGCTGGCCCCAAAGCATCAAGATTGTAAAAAAAAAAAAGAAAAGAAAAAAAAAAAACCAAACAAACAAAAAAAAACCCTACCTGTGTCCCGTTGATGTATCCGTCACTTATTTTGAGCCGCTCTAACTCTGCATCACCAGGGATACGCCCGTTCTAGAGAAATGGAGAGAGAGGGAGACAGCTAAATCTTAAGTTCAGGGGAAGTAGTATATGGGAAGCCGTGGGCAATTAGGGTTAAGAGATGTTAGCCTTCTACCTCTCCCACACACACAGTATAATGGCAGGGGCATTACAGTGACTGCTGAACTATATAACACACAGAGCAGCAGCAAGATGTTATTATATCATGTTTAAAAATACATACACATGAAGAAGGGATCAACATACATCTGTGGAAATGTATGATGTTGAAATAAACTATGAACTTCATTAAATAAAAGTATGAATGACAAAAATAGAGACAGAAAAGACAATGGTTTCTGGAAAGTCTCATTCATGCAACAACGCAATGATGTCATGCAACACCACAAAAACGCACAAAGCAAAAAAAGCAGAGCATTCATTCCACCCTATAGAGGGAGCCATTGAGCTGGAAACAGGTCTAGGCGGGGCCCGGGCTTGTGTGAACCTGTCAGCAGGTAGGCTTTGCTTTGCTCTGCATTTTTACTACCCGCACAGCTATGTCAACCAAGAAAGATAAGACTGATTGGGACATTCCAAAAACACTGGTGTACACACTGTCCCTCTTGAAAGTGTGTGTAATGGTGTTGCTCAGGCTCTGTACCCTTTAAACCCAGCAACTTTACTGTAATGACTGAAAAATGGTGAAGAGGCCAAATAGCTCAGAACTGCTGACGTCTCGCATATGAACCGGATAAATCCCATAAAAAGGACTATTGTCAAAGTGTCATGTTAGACTGATGGAAAACAGACCAGAAGATTATAACTGTAAAATGCCTGTTAGATGTTGAGTAACTTCCGATACGGGTCAAAGCTCCCCGTCTCACTGACTGAACCAGTTCCTTATCTGGTTTTTAACCGCAATGCCATTAGAGCTTTTAGGGGGATCTTCCCACATCAGCCTCAATCAACATTGAAGAAGTTTGCCTGAACATGCTGCAGCACAAAACTAGAATGTGTCTCACTAGAGAAGTAAGGAGACTCATTCTCTTTCCACAGAGGTGTGATGACATTTCACTTGCATCCTATATTACTATTTTGGCTGCTAGTTTATACTAATAGTCGACAGAACTATTTCAAATATTTCAGATACAGAGTTCAGCAAAAGGAAAGTAAAGGGAATTCCACTGCTGCCATTCAACTCGGAGTATTTAGACTAAGCTCTAATGAACTCTGAGCAAACACAGAGGTCCGAGAAGAAAAGAAAAACACACTGTGTGATATGGTTATGGCTTAAACAGTTTGCGCTTCACATTTTTCAGATGTGTTATAAACCTAAACATGTTTTTAAAAACTGTCTTTTCATTATGGAGATTATGTCCCAATTATTTAAACAGTTTGTATGTTGTGTGAGCCGATTGACTATAATTTGTGGTGTGAATTTAAATATCCCTTATTTAAGAGCATGGTTGGTTAATGATTTGAACAATTATCCCAACTTCACAAGTCTCTACTACTTTTACTTTCTTCTTATCAAGATAGAGTTTCTTGGCTCCATACTTAAATCCAAAAACAATATTTCACAGAGTCAAAGTTTAGACCTAGCACTGTTACAGCTGCATCTCCAGTTGTTGTTGATGTTTGCCCTCTCGCAAACAAACAGTGCACAGCCATGTTTATTGCTTTATTAAATTCTTTTGATAATGTGGATCACTCCCTGCTGTTGCAGATACTTTTATCCTTGAGTTTTAAGCAGACAGCTTATGAATGGCTTTGGAGTTACAAAAGGATCTCAGCAGGGACAGGTTTTGTTGAGATTACAAAGTGATGTTCCACAGGGGTACATTTTAGGGTTGATCTTATTTTCTTATGTATATCAAATATACATCATTTTTTATGTTCTGTATAAAACGACACTCAAACTTGTCTGGAGAAGCTGTGGCTGAAGTTTAAGGTTACGCTTGGGCTTTTATTACTGGAACATTTTTCTTTTACTAACAAGTCATATCTACTGAATGGTCCTATAATTGACAGTCCATAAAAGCAACATAAAGTACTTTTATAAGTGGAGACACAGACTGAATACTCATCATCGTGACATCTTGTACAAAGATACACCAAACAGCCATAACATTAATACTGTCTGCCTAAACAGCTCTGAACCATCAGGGCGTGGACTCCACAAGACCTCTGAAGGTGTGATCAGCCATGAATGTGTCACTGGTTCACAGTTGTCCTTCCTAGGACCACTTCTGGTACGTACCAAGCACTGAATACTGGGAACACACCACAAGACCTTCTGGTCTGGAGCTCCAGTCATCTAGACACCATGACTTGGCCCTCACATCTGTACACGTTTCGATTTTTCCTGCTTTCAACACTTGAGAACAGGTTGTTTACTTGTAATCTAATATCCCACCACTGGACAGGTGCCACTTTAATAGGGTAATCAATGTTATTCACTTCACCCGTCAGTGCTCCTGTGGCTTTAAATGTTATGGCTGATGAATGAATGTTGCTCTACTGCTTGTACAGAACTGACACGGAAAATACAAGCAGATTTTCTGCTCGACGTTTGTTATTCAACACTGTCCTTAATTTGTCTGTCATATTCTAGTTGTATAGCAGTAGATTTATTTTCTTTCCATTTTGACATGATAAAGATGGTATCTTTTCATTCATACAAGAAAAGACAGGTTGATTTTTTTGAACCAAACTGAAGTTTTGCTACAAATTTTATCACTTTCTTACAGAGCACTGCTCTGAAAATGACACACTGGTCTAAGTGGGGCATCTCTGGTTACAGAGAGGTATCAAAAGCCTTAGGTAGGCAATCATATTCCCGACTGATGCATTTTATATACGTCTGATACAGTTATTCCAAATGCATATTGCTAATATTTGTTAGAAAAATAATAGTTAAAAGCAAAACTATTTTTCTGCTGCACTTCTATCACTATAAAAAAAGGAAAGTGTAAAAGTCAGGCGTTTACTCTCTAATCAAACACCAGCTGTAGTCTCCAAGAGAAAATAATTATATAAAATCAGATGCAAAGCAGCATATCCACAAAGCACAGCTGTAGCTCCTGAAGGCCAGCTGAATTATAACCCAATGAACCTTTGTGTGGTCTTTATAAGAAAGCTATCTATCATTCTGAACCCAACCCTTTGCCTCTAATCAGTAACTATGTTTACTTTGCAAACATCGCAAAGTACCAAAACACCAGGATATAGTAAATTCTGGTTTAATTTAAAAGACAATACAGACTCATGCGGTTACAAATGTTACCAAGTATAAGCTTTACTTGATTAATTTCAAGGAATTAGTGTCCAGGGAAATATTCTTTGAAGAGAGTAACTTGCATTGAGCCTTGACGTACAGTTTGACAGACGTTACATTTTCACTCATGTAAAACATACAAGCATGCACTTTAAAGACGACGGGGATGCGTGAATCACAGATGGGGTAGCAGCATGCGTAATGGACATGTATGGGGGAAAAAAACTGAATCCAGGTATACGGACTGACACTGTCTCCAGGAAAAAGTGATGATGCAGACGGTAAATGATGAATTCACCTCAAGGGAGGATGACGGGGATAGTAGTGTGCTTCATGGCAATGGGATCAGGATGCAAATAATGCAAATAGAAGGGATGATGTTATAAAACAAATTAGAAAAGTAATGGATGAGGTGAGTCACCATGCACTGAAAGGGAAATGATGCAATTGACACGACAACATGAGATGATGGTCGCCGGATGCTCACACAAGGCAAATACACACATGAGGCGGGGCGCAGGCTTATGAAGAGGATAAATAGGGGTGTGGGATGGCACAATGACTTGTGACCACTGCAGTCACATGACTGGTGGGAGGAGGTGTTACCTGCAGCGTGGGGAGGGGGCGGGGCAGGGTGCCGGATGGCCCCACGCTCCTCCTCTCCTCCTCGAGAGCTCGAGTCAGACGCTCAAACTGCATCTCCTGCTCGCGCACAGACGCCAGGAGAGACGCGGCATTCTCACACTGCTCCATACACACTGAGAGAGAAGACAAAGCGTTACACACCCACACACACGCACAGCTGCATACACTCCTGAGAATGAGTGTATGGCACACATTCATTCGTTCACATTTCTTCTCAGCATTTTAAGACATCAAACACACCTGAATTAAAGGAACAAAATGAAAACATTTCCCACAGAATACGACACGCAAACACGCAGACAGTTGGCCAACAGACGCAGCGATACAGCTTAGGTTTATAAATGCATTGCAGTGGAAAGGGCTGCTAAAGTGTAGCATAGCCTTAGCAGCAATTAGGCACCACAAAGGTGTGGCCATGTAGGTGTAGCAACTATAAATCAGATCACAATCAGGTCACAACAGGACTCTAGATACACAGCATACATCTACTTTTAGGTTTGCTGGGACTTACAGCTAGGCTTGTGCCATATCGTTTTCCTGCTTTCTATTTCCTATAATTAATAATCAAGATAAAAATAGAGAATTTTTTTCTCAGATGTGAATACAAGTTATAATACTACAAGCTGCATAGTCAGGAACCATTTGCTGGCAGCAGAATCATGACAAATGAGCTGCGTGGTGGATTTATAAGTGATTCTACAGCAACGCGCATAAAACACTATACCAAATATAGTCCTTTTACAAATCAGTTGTTCACTCAGTTTTTAAAACTCTGACCAGCGCAAACAAGGTCGAACACACACATAGTTAATCACCTTATAATAATCATCATACCCATTACTTAAATGTGTTAGACCAGACATGCCACTGTAAACCAATTCAGGTTTTTAAGCTCAACACTTTAGTTTCCTTCCTTTTTGGATGAAAAACCAAAAGGCCAGTTTTTTGACCATTTTGGCAGCATTATTAATAACAATTACCCATACGTTTGTTAGTTATTTGCCACATAAAACACACTGATACGCACACAGG
>JAOVVF010000039.1:22362301-22377284 GCA_028565595.1 Duopalatinus emarginatus | reverse complement strand
TTTTTATCCCTAATGAGCAAGCCGGTGGCGACAGTGGCAAGGAAAAACTCCCTGAGATGTCAAAAGGAAGAAACCTTTTCTCTACTCAGATACACCTGATTGCACTTATGTGTTTACATGTGGTTGAGTTTGATTAGAGAAATCTCTAAGCTGTGCTGGATACTGGCTCTCCTGGACTGGAGACTCCTGTACTACACAATAGAGTGGTATAAAATAGAGCGTGTATGTGTGGTAGTATTGCAGTGAATGTGAGACAGAATTGAGTAGAGTAGAATAGAATAAAACTGTTTATTTGTTACCTCAGTCCTGTTTATCTTGCATACTCATTATAAGGTTTTACATCTGTTCTCTGTTTTTCTGTCTCATTATTTGACCACGTCCTGTTTTTGACCATGGTTCTACTTGCTGACTCTTAAAAAAAGAGTGTACAACCATCTGCCTCTGATTTAAGGACAGTTATCATGTATTATTTTAGATGTTCATATTTATTCTAAAGTAATGGACCCTCCTCTGTTTTTTTACACTAAGCATCATGTTAATGAGCTGACAAGAGTTTTATGAGTTGGATTTGATTAGGTGTCAGATATTTCAGCCACACCCGTTGCTAACAGGTACATAAAACCCACTACATCGCCAAGCTCCATAAAAAAGAAAAAAGCAAAACAAACATACTGAAGACCTCAGTGAGAACATGGTGCTCTCATAAGACCTCTCATAAGTTTTGCGTCAAGCCAGTTTATGAAATGTTTGCCCTAAGTGCTATTATTGTGAAATAAAAGCATCTGGGAGCAACAACAATTCAGCCATGACACAGTAGAACACAAACTTTGCCAATGTCAGCATCATCCTGTTGTAGAATAATAAATACCAGTATTTTTGTTTTAATAAAAATAGATTTGAACTCCCATTTAAGGTTCAATGTAAACAGCATTTCTCTTAAATCTTTTTTTTTTGTTGTTATTCATATTTAATTTCAGCATAACCTTTCATGTGTCAAGCTATCGTCACAGAAATGATTCATTTTACAGAGATCATCAGATTGTATGGTGTTAACCTGGAGTTCTACAGAGAAAACAACCTGAGAAAATGGGCTGTTGAAATCATATTACATGGTCTGAACCAGAACAACAGAAATAACAAAGGGAAATTCTGATAAAAAGCATACAGAATAGTCCAAATAAAGACATTTAGTCAGTGATTGAGAATGCTATATCCCCATGTCTGTCCTCTCACTGTACTGCTAAATGATCCACATATACAGTATACTGTGTTATATTTAAAGCCCAAAAATACACTGTCTGTCTCTGGATTTTTATGATCTGTTTCACTTGGTCAGGTCAAGCCTCAGCAAGGTTATGTATCTATAAAAAGAAGTCAGCTGAGTACCTCCATGTATTGAGCTGAACTGGCCACCACAGAGTCCTGACCTTAAAAGCTGGAGAAAAATGTTGTCACAGTGGATGGAATTAAATGTTGTGCATAGGGTTGTCGAAACATGCCATAAAGAATGTGTATTGTAATCTGTCAGTGCATCAGCTGTACCATGCTTCAGTCAAGACATGACAGAGTCAGACTGCATTTTCTAAAATCCCAGGTGGCGACAAAATACAGCCGGTCCCAGCAACGTACTGCAAAAGCACCTGTTTGCTGCCTGATTGTTTCACCTGTTTTAAGTTTGCTGTGCTCCTTGGCTTTGTATTTAAAGCCCTTTGTTTCTTTTACTCGCTGCAAAGTATTAGGAAGCCATGTTATACTGTACTGTAGGTTTGTTATTGTGTATTTTCTGGAGTTTGAACCTAGCCTTTTTAAAATTTTGATTTCTGTCCTGCACTATTTTTGACCATGTTTAAGAGTTGTGTTTCAGACTTTGTTTGCCTGATTTATAGTCTTATTAAACTGTACCCGTGTCCTCAGTCTGTCTCGGTGAGTCTCTGTACTTGCCACCTTTAATAATCCAAAGGTGTCCAAGAAAATATTACAGTGTGTGTGACTATTTCTTTGGCCAGGCAGTGGATTATGTATGAAGTACTAGGTAAATAATGTACTGCATGTAGTGTTAGGTAAACAGTAAATATGTAAATAATAATAAAAAAAGTTATTATAATATTTACAATCACTAATATGAATAAAAGAACATCTTAACAAACATTAAATGTGAAATAAGTAGAGAAATCTGAGCCTGTGTTCATTGTTCTTTAACAGTGCTGGATAATTGTTTGTGCATAACCATATAATCATATTTTACATTGAACAAAAACAGATTTATTGGTCTTTCTTGTTTACTTGTGGGTTTAGCGTGACATCATCCGCACAAACTCTGCAGAGAAAAATAACAGGAAAGCATTCACCATATGAACTTTACCACAAGGTGTAAAGAAAGTTTATTTTTAGTCAAAATCTTAAAAGCTTTAAGTGCTATCGATCAACTCATTGGCTTTTGTTATTTACATGATACTGAATGTGTGGTAAGATTTACACATTAAATGCATTTACTAATGAAACCCAGATATACATGGAGAAAACACACAGAAAGAATTCTGGCCAAGACATTGAGCACAGGCCCTTCTTGCTGTGAGGCAGCAATGTTACCCACTGCACCATTGTGCTGCCTTTTCATTGAAATAACTTATTTAGAAAACAGATAATGCTCTGTTAATAAATGCTCTGACTTTATTGAGAGTAAAAACTATGGCTGGACAACCTGACATTTCCAGGGATGACCATATAATTCTAAGGGCTCAAAATGTTTACTGCATTCAGTTTCAAATGTCACCTGCAGTAATGATTATTGTTAGAAATGCCAGCCCCAAATATGTGCCTTGGGGGATCAAACTGAGGACCCTCTAGTCACATGGCCGATTCCTTAAGCCCTTGGATGCCCAGTTTACAAAGGCTGTATTTTTGTGCTTATATGATTTGCACAAGCTACTCTATTTGTGCTCTTACTCTCACCCTCAAAATCCACTAAGCCATCTCCATTCAGGTCCACGTCTCTGAGGATCTCATCAATCTCTCTTTGGTTCAGCTGCTGACCCATCAGTTTCTTCATGGCCTCCCTTAACTCTGCCAGACTGATCTGACCATCACCATTAGAGTCAAACTGAGGCAGAGAAAATAGCAACATATTAAAAAGACACTAATATAATTATTATCTTAATGTGCTTTATATGAGTCTGCCTTGTTTTACTGACTTGAAGCACAAAGATTCACCAACCTCTCTGAAAGCATCTCTCAGTTCCTTGACTCCAATCATATCTGCTGTCTCAGCCAACATTTTAGGTCCCATTAGGTCCACAAAGTCATCAAAGTCCACCCGGCCTCCACCTGAACAACGGCAGTGCAGAAGCACAGATTTTTGTATATTTTTGTGCATTTATGTATGTAAACTGTCTGACATTCTAGCATGGAAGGAGTTTACTGTTAAATTACATAGACATTCATTAGGCATAGCGCTGTTGCTCAGTCTTCAATCATTAATGACAGCTTTGACAGTAGTCAAAGTTTTCTATGATTCTAGTCACTGGGCAATATTAATGTATTGGTTCTGATCATGGTTCGTTCTTATGGTCTAGTGTAGCAGATGACCTAAATAATCTAAGGCTTTTAATAAGAAATTTAATAAATTTACAGTGGGGCAAACTGATTGTGCAAGTTCTCCTACTTAGAAAGATGAGAGAAGTCTGTAACTTTTATCATAGGTACACTTATAAGATTTATAGGATTTTTAAAGCATTTATTTGTAAATTATGGTGAAAAAAAAAGTATTTGGTCACCCAAAGTAACAAAGGCTACCATCAGTAACACACTACGCCAAGAGGGACTCAAATCCTCCAGTGCCAGACGTGTCCCCCTGCTTAAGCCAGTACATGTGCAGGCCCATCTGAAATTTCCCAAAGAGCATGTGGATGATCCAGAAGAAGATTGAGAGAATATCATGTGGTCAGATTAAGCCAAAATAGAACTTTATGGTAAAAACTCAACTCGTCATGTTTGGAGGAAGAAGAATGCTGAGTTGCATCCCAAGAACACCATACCTACTGTGAAGCATGGGGGTGGAAACATCATGCTTTGGGGCTGTTTTTCTGCAAAGGGGACAGGACGACTAATCCGTGTTAAGGAAAGAATGAACAGGGCCATGTATTCTGAGATACGTTAAGACAAAACCTTTTTTCATCAGTGAGATCATTGAAGATGGAACATGGCTGTTCATCAGCATTTCAAGGTCCTGGAGTGGCCTAGCCAGTCTCCAGACCTCAACCCCATAGAAATTTTGTGGAGGGAGTTAAAAGTCCGTGTTGCCCAGCGACAGCCCCAAAACATCACTGCTCTAGAGGAGATCTGCTGCAGGAATGGGCCAAAATACCAGCTACAGTGTGTGCAAACCTGGTGAAAACTTACAGGAAACGTTTGACCTCTGTCATTGCCAACAAAAATTACTGTATTGAGTTGAACTTTTGTTATTGACCAAATACTTATTTTCCACCATAATTTACAAATAAATTCTTTAAAAATCCTACAATGTGATTTCCTGGATTTTTTTTTCATTTTGTTTGTGTACCTATGATGAAAAATACAGACCTCTCTCATCTTTCTAAGTAGGCGAACTTGTACAATCATTGGCTGACTAAATACGTTTTTTTGCCTCACTGTAGATGGTGAGTCTTTCCGTAAGGAGATGATTATGCTGTACATACAGATCTGCTGGCTAAGCTCAATCAGCTCCATCTCAGTTGGCATGTAGCCCATTGTCCTCATGCACTCGCCCAGATCTTTACAGCTGATGAAGCCGTCTTTATCCCTGTCAAACTCCCTGAATGCTTCCTTCAGCTCTGGAAAAGACAACATTCTTATTCCAGTTAAGAAAGTTTTGGTCCAGCAGTGTGTAGCTGGAGTATACTCAAGGTTTAGAAAGGAAAGGTGAAATATAGCCAATTACTATACCTTCAATTTCTTCTGGCCTTAAATCTCTATCCTGTAGTGAAAAACAATTACAAGCAAACACACAGAGACAAACAATAATTAAGCATGGACAGAAAAAACACCCAAAACTTATTTAAGTATTCCCATTCATGCTCACACTGTGAAAACCTACAACTATTTACGCTGCGAAACATGGTGGATCATTATGCACTGTCTGTGACTGAGGTTTAATGTGTAGAGATGAATGTATATTTTGATATGTGATATGATATTTGCAAGCACTAATGCAATGATATGTGTGTCTACAAAGTGTACACATAGTTTAAATTGGCTTTACCAATTGATTACCAAATAACAATAAAGCACTGAACGGAAATTAATATAAGTTTACTGTCCAGTTTTGCTTACAATTCTCCAAAATACACAGATCAGCTAACATACATAGAGACTGACAGGACGTTTGTTATTTCTAAAGTTTTATTATAGGAACCTTTAAAATAACAATCATATATCATAACACTTCCTGTTATTCAGAATACAGTATATGTAGCATCTCTTTCTAAAGATCCTTAACAGGATTTCATCGGGACAGTTGATGAAGCTCAGAACATTCGAAAAGGTTGAAAATGTTTTCTTGGACATTATGCTCAGGTAAACCTTTTGTCAGCACTTCAGCTCCATATAGGTCTAGCTAGGACCCTTTAAACTCAGTTCCCAGAATCCCCAGCCTCCAGACAAGATGGCCGCACCCATATCTGACATTCCAGTCCCCAACCCTTTTCTCAGTCCCCTCTGTTCTTGCTATGTTTATTTTGACCAGTATTTTTTCTGTTCTTGATTATGCTCATTGTTTCTCTCATGTTTAGTTAAGTCTTTAATTTCTGTTCTTTAAGCCCTTTCTTTTTTCTTGTTGGAGTTGCAAGTATTTGGATGCCATGCTGCCAGTTACCAGTTATTTACCTAAGTTTGTGTATCCTATTTTACGTTTTTTTTTCTGTACTCTTACTTCAGCCACTTTGTAGATCGCCTAACCTGACCTTTTGCTCACACTGCTTTGCTTTTTGAATTGGATTGGTATGACTTTTTAAAACTGTTTTATTAAACAACCTGTGTTTGTGTCCTACTCCTGCGTCGCTGAGTCTATGTACACACATGTTTCACACCTGGATATCAACACCAAACCCCCATCCCCTCTGTGAAGCATGGTGTAAGGTGTACAATAGGACTAATCCAAGAATAGTATAGACATGGTATGAAAAAGATCCACAATATAATTAATGTATTAACCAGTATCAAAAATCTATGTCATTAAAATCCCATTCATTAATTTGCATGACCATTTTTCACTGTTGGTGTTGTGTCAATTCTGGTAATCAACTGTGGAAAGCAAGTCATATGTAATGCTAAAATGAGAGAAAGCTTTAAAATATGGAAAAACAGAGAAAGCTCTCTTGCTAGCTTGATTTAAACTGAAATGATGGTATTATACCTAAGATCACAAAATTAGCTCATATGTAGAATTTCCCAAACACTATATACTACCTATGAAGAATTTTAAAAATCATTAAAATTATTTATTTACTCAAGTTTTGTTAATATTCTACTGTTTTTTTATTCAATTCCAATTCAAGGTTTTACATGTTCAAGAAAACCAATTATAATTCATTATTCATTATTTACAGTGACTTATCTGATAATCAGATCAAATTGTAGAAGCCTTTTGTTCAGAAATTAAATAATCGCAAAAGACCTCAGATTTTTTTCCTCTCTCACAGCTGATTTAAGCTGTTATATGATGGACTGAGCCTCTGTTTTGGCAGTGACTGGGTATATCCTCCTGGCTAAACCTCTGCTTATTTAGGATTATTACTATTGCGAATTGGCAGGGTTGCAGCTGGCAGATTACAACCAGGCAACTAATGGAGCTCAAGTGAAGCCTAACATGTTCAAGTACAAGCCAGCATGCTTACATAATACACAGATGCATGAGTATTTGAAAGAACACTCACTTCTAAATGCATTGTAACACTAGAAAAGACAAAGAGGTACAAGAGGGGTACAAGAGACAGGTTTTAGATATAATATCAGCGATAAATTTAAAAGAATGAATTGATGTAGTGCTCTAGCCACAATAAAAAAGACAGTGGGATTCTCTGATGCCGGTGTGTATATTGATCTGGTATTAAATATTAAAGCTCAAATCCTTTGTTTCTGCTTAATTCAGTTAGTGTACAAACAGTCTGGGAACTTTGTATTATATAGGTCACTGTCATTAGTTCTGTCATTATATTCAAATGTTCAATAACACAATATACCTAAAAGACAATTGGATAGGACAGGCTGAGATTTATAAGATCATTTATACAGTAGTATGAGAGAAAAGGTGCAGACATGACTGTGTCTGGTAAATTCTGCATTATTGGGTACAAAAACATTTTAGATTTCCAAAAAGTTAAAGAAAAATGTATGTCAGTAAAGAAAGCAACCTATTATGTAAGAGACAAGATTTATATATAAAATAGCAATAAAATTGCAAGCTAGCCTTGGTATGATAAATAAGACTTTTGAGATTTGCATGCCAAAAAAAATTGTGATAGTCAAACCCTCTAGAAGATCAGCGTATTTATTTATAAAAACGCATAAATGAGACTATTATATGTATATGAATCAAAACAAAGGGTTAGATACTGACTTACTTTAGTTTATCATTGTTACTGCATGCAATAGTATTATTCTTTAAAGTAGAAAGATTTTATTTTATTACATCTAGTTTTAGTTATATCTAGATTAAGTTATATTTACATTTCTTTGCCTAAGAATTTTACACACAAATGTAGATGTATATTAATGTATTATAATTGTCATTATTAGAAGATAGAAAGAATCCCAATAACAATATCAAAGCAAATTTCCAAATTTAACTGGCTGCCAATCTATAAAAAAGTAAATTTTTGTTTAATGAACTAAAAGCAGTGTAATATTTTGTACAAAAACACAAGGCTGGACATAAAACCGCTCCTGGATCAAGCAAATATTGTGCAATAAAAATGTGCTTTATGTTCAGGATGAAAGCCAATTAAGTCTTAACTCTTCACAAAAATCAAGTCTGAATTTTCTGTGCTGTCATCTCTGGGTATAAAGATTTAAAAAATGATAAGAAACGTACATTAATCAGCTGTGTGCAAATTCTATCTATAGTCTTTTTCTCACCCTTATAGGGCAATTGATCTATCAGAGACCAATAAAACGATTTTATAGCAAATATCTGACATAAAATAGAACATAATATTGAACCTGAGACAAGCTGGAAAACTGACATTCTGAATTGCCATGATCGGGCTAGAGGAAATTAAGAACATAAAACTCACATAAAAAGGTGCTTGTCAGCAGACAAGTCTCCAATCTCAGGGTTCATCAATAGTAAGGAGATGATGTTGGGCTGAAGGGGGAGGGAAACTCTGGAATATGATGGTTATGAAGGGATGACTGGAGAAGGAGAAACAAATTGACCAACAGGTTCAGGGATGTCAACATATATTATCATTTAGGGGATAAATAACTGTGAATGTGTGGGTCAGGAGTATGATATACACAAATACATCATGCCGGTCATGCCAGATACTTCACAGTAGTAGCTTTAAACCCCAGTCAGACTTGTACTGACAAATGAGTATCTGGTTAGCCACACTGAAACACTGACTTGAACATTAGTACGCACTCTTGACTAAGAACCTACTGGCCTTTTCAAGTTTGGCAATCCCAACATGGTGGAAGACATGAAGCCTATGTGTCATTATGTACAGTTCTAGCAGTTACATAATATGCAGTCTATGTCCTGGTGTATAAAATAGAACTAAATTGCATCCCAGTCTTCCCAAAGTAGTTTGAGATATACAATTTGAACCTGTTCACACCTGTTTAGACCAAGTCAATTATAACCTTGATACTCCAGATGTTAGAAACTGATGTAAACGCATATAAATTAGCTGAATGAATGGCCATTGTAGTGTGCAGTGCATGTATGAATTTCTCTGGGGATGTGTCTGTGTGTGTTTGTATACATACGAGCTGGGCCTGAGCTAAGCCCTGTCGAAGAAAGATGCAGGCAGGACCTACAATGTTGTGCAGCAAGGTACAGTTCTGGACCAAAGCACATAGAGGTTCATCAAAGTCTCGCTCACTCCCGAACTCCTCATCCTCATCGCTTTTGCCCCCTGTACCTTGCAGGACTCCGAGCATAGCCGCTGTGCCAGTGTCCAGGGGCACAACACCCTTTAGCAGGAACCACACAGTCAACGCTAAGCCAGGTGCCATTTATCCAGCAATCACACACCAAGCTTAAAGCTTTATTATTCCCGCAATAGTAAGTTTAATGAGATTAGCCAGCTGTGGAGCTTAAAGATGTAGTGCCACAGTTCAAAATTCGACTGACTATACAATACATCATACAAGGGTTGTAAGGTGTTCTGATTAACTATAAAAGTCTATAGCACTAGAACACAAGATTATTTCTTATCAGTATAATCAGATATTAAAAAAAAAACCTGGACAAGTCTTACCTTTATCATATCTCTTTTAGATGGTTTGGCTCCCATTCCCTGTTTTTCCTCTACCACCCCCTGCCTTCACTTGTTCTCCTCCTCTCCCAACCCTCCTTTTGTTCCCCCCTTCGCTCTCCTTACCTCACTAGTACTTGCTGTAATTGGCTATTAGACAAACTTCAGATCTCTTGTGCAGTTCTGTATATGAGATAAAATCACAGCAATTATCCAGTTATCTAACCTGTTGTAATCCCTTTACTTCTCTCTTGGATTTTTCGTCCATTTACTATCGTATCCCATCCTTCTGCCGTAGCTCGCTTTGTCACTTTTCCCCCCAAAACAATACATTCCACTATATAGGACTACTGATTTTTCAGCATGAAGGCAATAAAAAGAGATGGAAACGGAGAGATAAAGAGAGAAATGGGAGGGAGGGATGGAGGAAGGGGGGGGGTGGCGAAATTAAAGGGGAAATCAAGGTTTATTTTTTTTTAATCTGGAACATTTGAGATTACACAGCAAGTGAAATCACATTGACATCACTGAGTGCTGACAAAACAGAGAGAGAGAGAGAGAGAGATAGAGAGAGAGAGAGAGAGAGAGAGAGAGAGAGAGAGAGAGAGAGAGAGAAGCTGGACTGGCACCAGCAGGTCTGCAGAGGATCAGCCAACAGAGAAAGAGACACATTCCACTGACAGAAATGAAATAAGGGACACAGATGACAAACAAGTGCAACAGATAACATGATACGTGAGTTAGGTGAGAAATTCAATAGACGGTATGTTGCTGAAAAAAACGAAGGGCAAAAAAGAATGAAGTCATGTACTCATTGACTTCTGTGCTTGCACACAGAGGAATGTGACCTCGGCATTTAACCCATTTGTCCCCTGTGTCAGTGGATCTTAAACTTCCTGACAGACAGACCACAAGCTGTGCGAGTAGGCAAACATGTCTCACCCACCCTCACCCTCAGCACCAGAGCCCCCCAGGGTTGTGTCCTGAGCCCTCTACTGTACTCACTGTACACCTCTGTAGAAGCGGCCACTTCCAGCTCCATCACTATCATCAAGTTTGCTGATGACACCGTTGTAGTGGGCCTGATCTCAGACAATGACGAGAGAGCCTTACTGGAGGAGATTAGAAACCTGGAGAACTGATGCCAGGACAACAATCTTAACTTCAACATCAGCAAGACAAAGGAGCTGATTGTGAACTGCAGCAGAAAACAGCAGAGGAGCTACCACCCTGTCCTCATCAAAGGAACAGCAGTGGAAAGAGTAGACAATGTCAAGTACCTGGAGTTCACATCTCACAGGACCTATCATGGACCTGCCTCATTAATGCAGTCACAGAGAAGGTCCGTCAGCGTCTCTACCAACTCAGACATCTAAGGGACTTCAGCGTCTCTACCAACTTAGACATCTAAGGGACATCTAAGGAATGTCACAGCCTGGTTCAGGAACAGCACCAAGCAGGACAGACAGGTCCTCCAGAGAGTGGTACGATCAGTTGAACGTATCACCCGGACCAAGCTTCCTGACCTGCTAACTATCTACAGCAAGCGGTGCTGGATCAGAGCCAGGAAAATCGTCATCCCAACAATGGACTCTTCATCCCAAAAACACAGACTCCGACACCACCACACTCTCACACACACACAAAAGCAAAAACAGCATTTCTGCACATCAGGCACATTTTTGCACATTACATATAAATAATGTGTAATTTTTTAAATATATATTTTAAGTACGTTAAGTACTTTATTCTATTTCTATTATTGTCTATTTTATTTAGCGTATATTCTGTGGACGACAGTCAAAAGCATTTCACTGCAGGTTGTACCGTGTATGACTGTGTATGTAACAAATAAAACTTTGAATCGTTGAATCTATACTTAATGCTTTGGTTTTGATCTGAAATCGTACTAGCATCTTACACCACAGGACTTAAACAATGGAAACCTCCCTAGTCTCAGCGTCCTCTAAAGTAGAGCTGGCATAGACAAACCTGGCACTTCCTGCCCAGTCAACACAGTGCACACCATGACTCACACTACTGCAGGATCCATTGACAAACATTTCTTTCACTAATGCTGGAAACTCTCCAATCTCGTACCAAATATGCACATGCATTAAATCAGGCTTTGATGGATAAAGTTCTGATTACATCTTGTTTCCACCAAGGCCTGATGTGTACTCTCATGTATGCAGTATGCTTTAGTTCAACTGGGAGGTGGGCCAGGGATCCAGATTAGAGTTCCCATGTCCATGCAGGATCCTGGAATTGTCCGGCTTCCCTGCAGCGCCAACACACCTGCTCGCATGGCTGTTATGCTTGTGGCTTTTATCTTATACACGTCCACAGTTCAAGTTCACATGCGTGGGTGTGTGTGTCCTGCAAGAGATAATCTCTGCCAGAGATTATTACACTGTCTCTCTGGTTATAGTACTTACTGAAAGTTCAAAGAGAAAAGTAAGTAACCTGCTTGTAAAAAGACAGAGAATCATCATGTGTTACCTGCTATTTTGACCCCCTCTTCCTCCAGATCTGACACTCAAGAATTCACCCCGCTACCAATATATGTCATGATGTTCAACCTGATCATGGTTTTAAAAGTGCTGAAAGGAAATAACATCAGTCTGCAGCCAGACTCTTCTCTAAAGATTTACCGTAATATACTGGACGGTGAGTTCCCTTATCCAGATAAAATATCAACACATTACAGAGCCACAGCCTGCAATAATACACAATGAAACACATATTTTGCAGTGATGCATTTTACCCTTAAAAGAAGCATAGACAATTGTTACCTGCAATTTTTTTTTATTGCTGTTTAAAAAAAAAAAAAAGACTATATGTTATATTATATTTACATTACCTTAAATTAAAAAAAGTGCAAAGTGAAAGTGAAGTGACTGAGCTATTGTGCTTGCACACAGAGCAATTTGACCTCCTCATTTAACTCATCTGTGCAGTAAATCACACACTCTATTAAACACACACACTAGGGAGCAATGAACACACTTGCCCAGTGTGGGGGGACAGCCTCTATTTAGCAACCAGAGGTTAGGTGGCTTGATCAAGAGCACTTCAGTCGTGTCATGTTGGTAGTAGGGATTGAACCGGTTGTCTTCCCAGTCACAAGGCTGGTTCCGTAACCACAAGCCCATGGCTGCCCCATTATGTTACATCATATAATTACGGAAAATCACATAGCATGTATCTAAGGATCCTGGTAGTCAGTTCTGCTATTTCCTTTTATTTTGTGACACCTCTGCTAGCTTCTCTAAACAACAAGCCACCAGAAAATATAATAATTCATAACTATACACACACACACACATACACACACATACACACACACATACACACACACACAATTTTCCATGCCAATGAAGCACAGATGCTTAGAGACTATCTTAATGCTGTATCTGGATGTGGAGTGAAATTTCCAGCTGAATAAACTCTTAATAAACACAATTGCAATGGAGTGCAATTATTACTGAACCACTAGATGGCTCCTGTCACTGAGTAAGTGTACAGTGTAGTACACACATTTCACCACCAGCTGGCAGATTAAGACCAGACCACTTTCAGAAGCACTATATTAATTTTATGTAGTTTTTATGTGAAAAGAAAATCCACACAATCATTTATTTAATAAAATTTGTCTTGGCAACACCTGTTTAGTTTAAGAGCTTCTAAGTGAGACTAATGAACATTCTAAACAACATTCAAAGAGGACTACTAAACTCTACACTGGACATTCCAAACAGGACTATTGGACATTCCAGACAGGACCACTGGACATCCCAAATGGGACTATTGGACATTCCAAACATAACCACGGGTCATTCAGAATTGACTATTACACATTCCAAGCAGAAAATATGGGCTTTCCAAGTGGGACTATAGACATTCCAAACAGAACCTCTGGACATTCCAAATGGGTCTATTGGACATTTCAAACAGGGCCACTGGACATTCCAAATAGGACTATTAGCATTTTAAACAGGACCACTGGACATTCCAAATTGGTCTACTGGACATTCCAAACAGGACATTCATAAAGGGACTGTAGACATTCAAAACAGAACATTTGGACATTCCAAATGGGACCACCGGACATTCCAAACAGGACCACTGGACATTCTAAATGGGAATATTGGACATTCCAAACATAACCACAGACCATTCCAATAGACTATTACACATTCCAAACAGAACCTCTGGGCATTCCCAGTGGGACTTTAGACATTCCAAACAGAACCTCTGGACATTCCAAATCAGTCTATTGGACATTCCAGAAAGGACCATTGGACATTCCAAATGGAACTACTAGGCATTTAAAACAGGACCACTGGAAATTCCAAATTGGTCTACTGGACATTACAAACAGGACATTTATAAAGGGACTGTAGACATTCAAAACAGAACATTTGGACATTCCAAATGGGACCACCGGACATTCCAAACAGGACCACTGGACATTCTAAATGGGAATATTGGACATTCCAAACATAACCACAGACCATTCCAATAGACTATTACACATTCCAAACAGAACCTCTGGGCATTCCCAGTGGGACTTTAGACATTCCAAACAGAACCTCTGGACATTCCAAATCAGTCTATTGGACATTCCAGAAAGGACCATTGGACATTCCAAATGGAACTACTAGGCATTTAAAACAGGACCACTGGAAATTCCAAATTGGTCTACTGGACATTACAAACAGGACATTTATAAAGGGACTATAGACATTCAGAACAGAATCTTTGGGCATTCTGAATGGGACCACTGAACATTCCAAATGCAACTGTTGAACATTCCTAATAGGACCACTGGACATTCCAAACAGCACCACTGAACATTCAAAACAAAAGGACTGGATATGACAAAGGAGGACTATTAGATACTCATAAATGAGACAGTTGGACACTCCAAACAGAACAGTTTAATAAATAACTCATAACCTTTCTATAAATCTTCCTATAGTTGATGTTTGATGTCATTAATGCTTTTACACGTTAACAAATGTTCAAGATTTGAGTAAAGCCATGCAAAAAAAGAGTGTGATTTACTTGTATATTAGGAGGATGCTCATTATCTGAAAGAACTGTCAGTTTAAATTTTCAAGCAGTCTTGTTTTGTTCACAATATTGCAAGTACAGTGATGGAAGTTATGCAAAAATATTTTTTAGTTTTTAGAAATGTTAATACTGTTAAGAAATACCAAATCCTAAAATGTGTAAAAACTCTAAATGTAAATAATGATTTATTCTGGCAAACTGAATAGTGTTAAAAGCAAAAATCTGCTCCGTGAATATTGGATATGCTGGACAATTCTGGCTTTCAGCCTATAAACAACAAGATTTAGTGCATCTCATTTTATTACTAATGCCTTGTGTAAACCTCTCTCTCTCTCTTTCTCTCTCTCTCTCTGTCTCTCTCTCTCTCTCTCTCTCTTTCTCTCTCTCTCTGTCTCTCTCTCTCTCTCTCTCTCTCTCTCTCTCTCTCT
>JAOVVF010000039.1:22358784-22362201 GCA_028565595.1 Duopalatinus emarginatus | reverse complement strand
TCTCTCTCTCTCTCTCTCTCTCTCTCTCTCTCTCTCTCTCTCTCTCTCTCTCTCTCTCTGTCTCTCTCTTTCTCTCTGTGCATGTGTGTGTGTATTTTATTATCTAGGATTTGGGTCATAGTCCATACACAGTTGGTTTGCCAATGGATTACAGTGAAGCCCAAATGGCTGAAGGGTGGGTAGTAAACAAGGTAAACAAGCAAATAACAAGAGCAATACTGAGTGAGTCAGTTGATAGCGTATGAGACCAGTGCCAGTAATAGCAAATACATAGATGTCATAATGTCAAGAAATGCCTGTGAGACAATTTATTTCACTTATCACTTATACTATAGCACCTGTCTGCAGTCATTCCCTCAGCTGTGTCTTTGCCTCTCGTGTTTTTTGACCATGCTACAATTCCGTTGCATTTTCCATACCTGACCAAAAACAGATGCCACCATAGGTCTTAGTTTTTTGCGCTCATTCTTGTCATTACATAGGTGTTTTTCTGCTTCTGCCTCGGTGGGTGACCTCAAGCTTAGGGTTTTCATTTTGGATGGATGTTTGAAGCTTCCATTTTGAGAGGTGCTCCATCTCCTCAGCTTCTCGATCTTGTTTTTAATCGATCCCTGCATAGACACAAACTGGCTTAATATCATTAAGTAATGTGAGAAATTAGTAGACCTGGAATAAAACACATGTAATCTCACTCAGCTATACACAGCGATATGACGAGATTAAATTGAATTGAAGGAGTCTTGAAAAATTACATGTTTATATTACAATGACATAGACATCTCAGTTTGTAATGAAGCTTATATGAAGTATAAAGTAACCTGCAGAGTGTATGATCTTTTTAGTAGAAACACAATCCTAATCTCAGTTTGAAAGTTTCAAATGCCTTGAAACCTTAAAAGACAATCTCTCTTAAAAAATTCAAATCGTATCTGTTATAGTTGTTTATTTAAGACTTTGAGGGCAACAAAAGGATTTGAGGGCAATAAACATCCTAACCCTTGTTATGCTTTTTAATCAAGTGTTAAAGGAACTATATAAATATAAAGAAAATGACAAACGCTTACCTTTTTTACAATTTTATCCTGTGGGACTTTGATTGTATCCATGCATCCTGCTTCCATTATTATATCCATTAGCATTAATATCTAACCCTCAATCCAGCTGATGGTCCGTTTCTCATTTGTCCCTTTTTCTCCACATTCTGCTTCAGAAAGGAGCTTTAGTAAGCATCCCTGTCTCTTAATCACTGGCCCCTCCTCTTTTTCCCATCAATCTCTGTTCACATTTCCAGCATACACAGTTTATGATTGGTGGAATCACCAAATAACTGACTGGTTTCCCTGGATCTATAGTATAGCAGTCTATATTATAGCATATAATATAAAATCACTCCACAATTATCAAAATACCAAAACATAAACATGGCATCTCCAAATTAAACACCAATTTTGTTGTAATAGTGCTCCAGACTATAGTGGCCAGATCATTCCCATGCCTTGAATATCCATAGCATCTACAATGATCATATTAGTAGATTTAATTTCTTCATTAAAAAAAAATAAAAAAATTCATTATTAAATTTATTCAAATTTCAGCTGTAGGCTTGTGATTAAGGAATCAGCCTTGTGATTGGAAGGTTGCCGGTTCGATCCCCTACACTGACAAGACACTGAAGACTTGCCCTTGCGCAAGACACCCCACTCCCAACTGCTGCCCTGGTGTTGTGGATAGGATTGCTTACCACTCAGGGTAAGTGTGCTTAATGCCTTTTAGTGTGAGTGTACACGCACAGAGGGAAACCAGTCACTCGACAAAAAAGTGTTACACAAAAAAGTGTTCCCAACATATCAGTCATATCATGTCTGTAAAACACTGACCAAATTGTTAGACTGTAGAGTTGTAGATTTTTGCTGAGAAAATGGAGGTAGGCACTTAATTGTAGATGGGTTTTTATTCATGTTTCTTGAATACAGTTGTCTAAATATGTAACCTCCTATTGTAAAAACTGTCACCCACCCAGTTCTGGATGCCTAAGGTCACATTTAGTCTTCAGATAACTTGTTATAAAAGATAACTTGCCTAGTAACCTATAGCAACTGATAAAAACTGTCTGTAACTGTCTGTCTCTTTAGGGTCAACCTCAATTAAAACTAAAATTCAATATCCTAGGTCTGATTTACTTTAACCTGCACTAGATATAATATATTTAATATTTAATATAATTAACATACAACAGTCATAAAATTCAAGTTGCCTGCCTAAACAGCTGGCATAGACCTGGTATCAAGACGGTATCTGGCATCAAGACGATAGCAACAGATCCTTTTTTGGATCTTCTGAGATCAGACCAAATGTTCTAGCTTTCCCCACCACACACATGAGTGAGTCTTGGGCATCCATGATCTGATTGCTGGTCTAACAGGTTTCCATTCTTGGACTACTTTTGATAGATACGGACCACTATATAGTAGGAATACCCAACAAAACCTGCTGTTTTGGTGATTCTCAGACCCAGTCATCAAGCCATCATGATGTGACCCTTGACAGAGTGACTCATATCCTTATACTTGTCCATTTATTCTGCTTCCAACACATAACTCCAAGAATTGACTGTTCATTTGCTGCCTAATATATCCTACTGATTGCCAGATGCTGCAGGAAAATATGTAATCTGACAAGTAACGTTGTCACTGCATAGTTAATCAATTTAACTCGTTTGAACACATCCCTCTTTTTTTGTAGTATCAGTAGCTACATCGTTCAGAAAATCTAAAGTTGTTTGAGGGTGCTTTGTTTCAACTGACCCAGTTAAGTGTGCAGTGTTTGTTTAAATGATTTCTGATGTAGTAGGTGCTTTAGCGTTGACCTATTTAGGGCAGTGGTGGATTAATGGGTAAGGCTCTGGGTTAATGATCCGAAGGTCATTGGTTCAAGCCTCTGAACCACCAGGCTGCAACTGTTTGACCCTTGAGCAAGGCACATAACCATCTCTGCACCAGGGTTTCTGTATTATGGCTGACCCTGTGCTCTGACCTACTAACAAACTGGGGAATAAGAATGAAATGAATTTCAATGAGTTGTAATGTATATGCGACAAAATGGAAGGCTTCTATTTGGGTTAACCTTTTAATGAGAAAAAAAAATTAAACAATGTTCTGTATGTGAGCAGTCTAAAAGCATTAATGTACTGAAACTATCACATTGTGAGCAAAGCCAAGACTCACTGTTTCTTCTCTGGGTGCAGATGTTTTAGTGATGTGAAGAAGAGGGGGTCATAGAGATCCCTCTGATTCAGTTTTTAAGCGGTTTAGGAATCAGCCTATACCAGGGTTTATAGCAATAAATGTTATTCGTCATTAAGGGGGCTCAGTTTAGACAATTGCTGCTACATCCTTCTATACATTATGGATTAAGGAA
>JAOVVF010000039.1:22338784-22353784 GCA_028565595.1 Duopalatinus emarginatus | reverse complement strand
ATTATTTTGAATATCTTTTATCTGATTTCTGATTTTTTTGCAAAGTGTTTGTGTTTGCGACATCTTATATACACTCCTGTAACCCTCATAACAGTTTATTACATTTGCAGAACAGTGGCCACACCCTGGGTTTCAACATCTATATCTGGACAGGACAGTCACAAGACGTTCAGAGGCAGCGTGGGATCTGTAAAGGTATGAAATTGAGGATTTCATTGTATGTTGCATTTTTTTATTAATTAACAGTGTTTATAGTATATAATACTGTAAGAATCTCATAATTTCTGGATTACTTTAAAGGATTTTTTTTTACTGCAGATAGACAGAGTAAATGACACCTGTGGACTGGTGTCAATCTTTAACTTACAAAGATTACAAAGATAACAAAGAATTGATTTTTGCTGTGTACTGTATAGGATGATAAATGCAATCATTTTTTTTCGTGATATTCCAATAAGAATACTGGAAACTGGATACTATTATGCTACAAAAGAAAGGAAATATTACTGTATATACATTATATTTTCATTATTGGCCTGAAAATGGTTAGTGCCAGAAACGTGTTGGTAGATATACATTTGACGCACCTTCTGATCCATAGAGAATGACAAAAGTTGTACAGTACAGATAACTGGAGTTATATATATTTAAGTTATAAATTAATTAAATATAGAATAGGGTATATATTAACAAAATAATATTGATAATAATAATATTAATAATAATAATAATAATAATAATAATAATAATAATAATTGTATAGTACAGATAACTAAAAAGTTATATATTAATTAGATATATAATAATAATAATAATAATAATAATAATAATAATAATAATAATACAATTAATTTAAAGTCACCATTTAAGAAAACCAAGGTTATTTTACAATAAAAATGACAAAAATAAATAAATAAAATACAACTAACAGGGCAGAATAGAGGTGAGTTACAAAATATATAACACAAAAAGAGTTTTACAGCCTGGATAAAAACTGCTGAAGGCACTATCTCCCGTATTACTAAGCCAATAGGGCATAACCAGCAGCAGGCTAGCAATAGATAACTGTAAGGTGTATAAAGGGGTATATCAGACACTTAATTACCCACAGGTTACCCAGTAGTAGGATTAGAGGTTTAGAAACCAAGCGAATAAGTGTGTGAGGTCAGATACAAATCACTGAGCCAAACTGAAAAAAAAAAACATTCTTCGGGCAAAATATTTGTACTGATGATCTGAGAAATATTTGGGTCTCGAACTGACTTCTTAATTTAAAGGCAAAATACTACACACTTACTATATACATACTGTACATTATTATTTGCTCTAAATGTTATATGTTGTAGGCTTTTCCAAGCATGTATTATAACCAGTGCCTACTTAACAAATTTTACCACATATTCGTCTAGTTTCATTTCTGCCTTTTATTTCCCCCACTTTAATGAATAACTAAGAAAATCTGTATTTCTGACCTGTGGACTGGTGTCAATCTTTAACTTACAAAGATTACAAAGATAAAAAAAAGTCTTCTTCAGAAAACATTTTCACATGCTCTATCATACAAGTCACTGCATAAGATGTAAATGTTGGTGGTCTAATCAGAATTGATTTTTGCTGTGTACTGTATAGGATAATAAATGTAATCATTTTTTTCATGATATTTCAATAAGAATACTGGAAAGTGATACCAAACCTAAGCACAGATTTGTTAACGATCATCCTATGCTTTCTTATAGGTCAACTGAAGATGAGATCATCAGTAGTTATTATTACTCTGGTGGTTGTGGTTCTGCCTGGTGTGCAGACATTTGTGCCAGTAAGCAGTGGCAATACGCATGTGACCATCACCGGCAAAGCTGTGATTAAAAAGATCCATGAAGTATGTGCAGCGGTGGCTGAGTCAGAAGGAAGACCATTCAAACCAGCAGTGAGTACGCCTTGGAGTAAAATTCATACTTTAGTTATACATTAATAGGTTCAACTCTGATTGAGCAAGGTACTCATCTTCTTATCTTTTGTCCTCTGTGTCAAAGGGTTCCTCTCCAGAGGAACTGCTGCATGCCTGTTTGGGTACAAGCACTGGTAAGGTGTCAGGTGCCAAGTTCCTTGAAGCCCTGAATCAGATTTACATGCAGAACGGACTAGTGGACCGTGACTTTATGTCTAGTAATCCTCATCACTTCCACAGTGAGACTTTTAGGGAGGGACATTCTCTGATCAGCCAGGGTGTCGCCTCTGTCAAAGCCAGCATTCGGAAAGATAACTTACAGGCTGCTCGTGAAACACTAGGAAGAGTCTTACACACTCTACAGGTGAGAGAGTCCCTCTGATAAACGGTTTCTGTGTAACAATTAAACTTCTATACATTTTCATTGCAAAAACATTCCTAGTCTAATGTAGTCTAATGCACACATATGGTTTTCAGGATTTTTACAGTCACTCTAACTGGGTGGAGTTGGGTAACAAGAAGACATACCCCAACCTCATTAAACCAGATTCAACCATCGACAATGTTGCAGGTAAATCTTGTGTGGCATCACTTTGTACAAATTCCTATTTGGAGTAACTTGTAGCTAAAATGGTTAAATGAGTTAAATAGTCATAATTAGTACTAAAATTATTTGCCTATAAAACTGTTCACAGAAACGCTCACCAAGACAGGATAAAAGATGCAACCAGGCAGACAGACACAGTCTAAATCATGATCCAAACTTTTGTCAGGAGATTTTCAAACAGACAATCTTAAGCTAGACAGGAATTAAAATAAGAAAATCTAAAACAGCCAGTACCAGATATCTAGGGAACAGAGCCACGGCTTTGAACAGGCTTGCTAGGAATCCAAATAGTCCACAAACTAAAATGCAAACGGCAGAGTTTACACAGAGGAACATTCAACAAATGTTCAATCAACAAAACATAACAAGAGCGGGAAATGAACACAACTAAAATTCAGAGGACTGGGATTGGTTTTTAAGCTGGGTGTGGCCATCTTGTCCAGCCACTGAGAGTTGGGGCTGGAAGTCCTAACAGAAACCATTTGCATAACCATCTAAATAGATAAATAAATCAACCAACTAACTAAGTAACCAAACAACCAAACACAAAAAACAAACATCATGCAGATATTTAAAAAAAACAACCCTTAAAACATTTTTCGCATTAAAAAAGTTTTTTGTTTTAATTTTGCTTTGTTCATTGCAAGCACACAAGTATAACATTTCACTACATAATTAAGATTTTGTGTGTTTAAAAGGAGCAGCCATAGCTTGAGGTTAGGGAAAGAGTCTTGAGACCGTAAGGTTGCCGGTTCGAGTCCCCAGTACCGACAAGTCACAATGTCATGGACAGGGGCTGCCCCGTGCTCTGGGCAAGTGTGTTCACTGCCCCATGTGAGTGTCAGGGACATCACTAGAGATTTATCAATAGGTGCTAAGCTTTGACTAGAGGTGTTTAAAGTTAAATGCATAAACCAATTTTCTCTGCAGGTCAATAATTTTACACCATTTCATTTCATTCAGCACAAGAGCTCCAGTGCTAAACAACTATCTGGATTTCTCTAGAAAAAAAAAGTCAAATTTATGTCACATTTGTCTCCACTTCTGTACAGAATGTACATGGTTTTTAACAACTTTGTTCACCGCTACATTTCAGACCTGTTCACTGTATAAAGCAAGCAGGGTGTTAAAAGCCTGGTCTTTTAGTCATTTGCAGAATTAAACCTAGAATAGGTGCTGAAAGTCATGAAAGTGCTTAAAGTCATCCTTCTTTGTAAACAAATCTGCCACAGCATGTCCATTAAGCTTAAGCTAAATACTTCTATTAACTAGTGTGTGTGTGTGTGTGTGTGTGTGTGTGTGTGTGTGTGTAGAAGAGAGCACCCCGACCTGCAGTGACTGTGCCAGTGGTACTTGTCCAAACCCCCTGCTACCCTCCATTATAAAAGAGAAGAAACTCACATCAGGATACATGGGCCTTGCTTCTTCCAGCAAACCTAAAGGTGTGGATTAACATATGCAGTATTCTATAATTAACAACACAGTTTAATGAAATGACCCCATCACCTATTTTAAATGCCGAGGTGACATTCCTCTGTGTGCAAGCACAGTAGATGAATAGTTTCACTTTCACTTCACTTTCACTTAAAACATCTATAAATCATATTCTGGGCCAGAAGAAGGGCAAAAGAATAAAACAATGCAGATCCATGATATTATGTTACAGCTCTACAGACTTTACAGAATCATTGCAAACCCTGCGACTATAAAATGTGACAGCCAACAAACACAAGACAACAACCTTACTGTGTTTACACCCATGAGAGTAGTCCTTTATGCTAACTTATTATTATTTTTTTATTATTTTAGGCAAATGCAGTCATGGTGGAAATGCTGATCTTAGCAGTACCCAAAATCCTCGAGGTGGGATCAGCAAAGATGAGCGTCTTAAACATAACGCTGCCCTACATGACACAGCAGTTACACTGGCAGAAGATGCGACTCTTGAGCTCCTGGAGGATATTCGTGGAGCCGTTGGCAATAAGCAATATTTGAGGTAGGAGACTGATTGCTGAGGGATATAAGCAACATGTTAACAACATGTAGAAGTCATTTTTAACATGTGCTCTCTTTCTTTTTTTATTTCTTTCTCGTTTCTGTGTCAGGATGATGGGCATTGATCGTTCTGCTGTCCTATGCTTTGTAATTGACACTACAGGGAGCATGTCCGATGACATTGCGGAAGCTAAGAGAGTTGCATATGAAATCATTGACAGTAAGAAAGGGACGCAGGATGAACCTTCAGAATACATATTGGTCCCATTTAACGATCCAAGTAAGTGA
Organism: Duopalatinus emarginatus; assembly: GCA_028565595.1. Classification (NCBI taxonomy): domain Eukaryota; kingdom Metazoa; phylum Chordata; class Actinopteri; order Siluriformes; family Pimelodidae; genus Duopalatinus; species Duopalatinus emarginatus. The sequence goes on along the minus strand of JAOVVF010000039.1, from coordinate 22,348,946 downwards.
AATTTTTTTTTTACCTTTCCCTGCCTCAAAGGCCTTATCTCAGCAAAGGGCTTTTCAACCTCCAAACCAAAGTTCAGTTTTCATTACCTCCAGCACACCTGATCTGACTCATTAATTCATTAATTTTTAGTTAATAACATGGACATGGTTGATCCAGATCATTAAAACTCTGGGTCACACCATACACATATACTGCATTTACATAAGCAGCCTGTCCACCTACCATTATGTTTTTTTGTGAGGTTGAAGGAAATCCATGGAAACACAGCAAGAACATGCAAAACTGCACATAATACCAGATAACTAATCAGGTTCTGGAATAGACTAGGGACTGCACCTACCCTGAACTGACTTATGGTCTTTAAATAATATATTACATTTAGAATGATGGGCAAATACCCAACAGTGTCACTTTATTAGTGGTGGGAATTGAACTTACAACCTTCCAAATAGCCCAGAAATTCCGCTAAGCCACTTCTTCATTTACATTTATGTCATTGGCAAATCCAGAGCAACTTCCATTTATCTCATATATGCAACTGAGCAGTTATGGGTTAGGAGCCTTGTTTAGTGGCTTAGCAGTGGTAGCTTGGTGGTGGTAGGATTTTAACTTTTGATCAGGTAGATTACATGCTGGGTCAGACGTTTTAAGTAAAGGGAACCTGTGCATAATTGTTGTTGTTCATTGTGCAAGCTCATTGTGCATCTCTTTGTGTCCTGTTAAGGCTTTGGACCACTTATCAGGACAACAAACCCAGACGTAATGAAGACTGAGATTTCAAAACTCACTGCGAGTGGTGGTGGTGATGAACCAGAAATGTGTTTGTCGGGACTGCAGGTATGACCTGCCTGAAGGCAGCTACATAGACTTCATAGACTAAATGACAGGTTTACATAGCAGTGAAATGGTGCATTTGTGTTTTGGTCTCTCTCAGCTGGCTCTGACTGGAGCTCCTGCCTCGTCTGACATTTATGTTTTTACTGATGCCAGTGCAAAAGATGTGCACTTAGAAAGAACCATCATTGCCCTCATCCGCAGCACCAAGTCCACGGTAAACACTAGAGTTTACATAATGACTACAGAGAATATTTTTTTTAATTAAAACGGATTTTTGTAGAAATGGTTTCAATGTTATAAAATGTATAATTGTGTTTATTGTCAATATGTTTACTGTTAGTAGCACCACTATGGCTACTCATATAACCTGGGCCATTCTACTAATTTTGTCCTACAATCAGGTCTCTGTCTTCATGACATCAGGCAGGAGATCAAAAAGATCTTTGACAAGGCTGGCAAGCCCAGACTTCCAGGTGTACTATAACTTGGCTTTGGCCTCTGGAGGTCAAGCTATAGAGGTCACTAAAGCCAACCTGCCCAGTGCTACTGACATCATCTTAGACACATCTACATCTGCCTTGGTAAGAAATCTATTGTGTGTTGAATGTGGTATGCTTTTACACAATACTAAAATATACGTTTGGGTGGTGAAGGATTTTTTTACTCAACTACTAGGTGGTACTCAACTACTGCTTATACGTACAGGCCGGAAGAATATACCAGTCTATTTTTTTGTAAATCTATTGAATGACCATAAAGTTTCTGCAGTTTCTTCAGAAGAACGATGACCAGAGAAGCCAGGTTACAATAAGATTTAAGATTAAGATTAAGTTTATTTACAGAACCTGGGTTCATCATAGTTTGAACCTTCTTAGACTAAATACTATGTTGTCTACAGCAGATTTATACTAATGTATAAAAATGGCAGACAAGCTCGAAATTAGAAAAAACATAAAAGTACAAGCCAAAGACAAAGAACATAAACAAGGACAAAGAACATCATGGTAAAAATAAAAACACATATTCATTATAAATGAATAACAATCATTCTAATTCTTGGTCTTAATGATTAATTCATGTATCAAAATCTTGGAAAAATAGGAAAAAATCTAACAATTTCCCTCTTTAAATGACCCTAAATGTCATCCACTAGAGCAAGCTGAAACCTTTTTGAATAGGTGTCTATCTTGTAAGTACTGGCCAGGTGATTACCCATCTACATATCCCAAAATGGACATAGGCCTACTGTTCTATTTTGCATACCAAGCATAGGATTATAATGTCACACCAGACATCATGCTATCTGAACTGGTTTCATGCTCTGAATAACACACATACAGCAGCAACAAATCATAATGTAAGTTAACAGGGTGGTAACACAATCGTATTTCACCAGGAAATTGTATTATTATTATTTTTTTTATTATTATTATTATTTATTAGGCTTTTTATTATGACTTACCTCACAAGTAAGTGTCAGGAATATTATATTGTGACATTAAAACCAGAATGTAACAGAATGGGTATTCTGGAAGGTTTATTAATAAGCTCATCCTAAGGTTTCTTCCTCAGTACTGATTATCATCTGATTTTTCCTATTACTTTGGTCATATGATTTCTTTGTAACCCCACCCTAGCAGGTCTCTGTGTACAATGGATCTATTATTCTGTGCATTAGGTGAAGGCGTATTAAATATAAATTTGAATTTGTAGGTGTGGAACAAACCTAATGATCCACAGGAGTCAAGAATATGTTACAGAAACGTGTTTTACAGTTTGTTTGGTAATATCTGAGGCAGTCCTGGTACCTCCTAACGAAACAGAAGTCAATTGTTCAACCATGAATCTTTGTATTGTTATCTTAAATTCACATACAGTGCATGTATTGTTAGCCTCGTCCGTAACTTCTGTGTTTTATCTGTCTGCTTCATTTAGCAGACATGTATTGCTAGCTCAGAGCCAGACAAAGCAAGAATAATAAGAAAATCTGTGGTGTGTTACTATTCTGTGTCAGGTGACACTCCTGCAGCGAGCCAGAAACCCAGGTCAAGTGGAGAGTTTCTCTTTCCTGTTAGATAGATCATTGTCCAACGTTACGGCTTATTTGACAGGAAATAACCTCAGGTTCACTCTGTATAGCCCATCAGGTGAGTCCAATTTAGCACTGGAATTGTACTATATCAAATTTACAATATCACCAATGACATACCAAATAAATGCATTGTTAATAATTAAAGGCATCTCATTAACTTTTGTACTAACAGAATAACAATAGAGGAAATGATTGGCGGCTTTATTGCTTGGAAATCGGTAAAGTCTTAGTCAGGTTATCAATGTTTCTCCAAGAACTCTAATCTGACTTACCTTGGTCTTTAACAGGTGTGTCTCAGCCTTACACTGCCAATTTAGGGCCTCTCGCTACGATTCAGACTGTGGGGAACCTGCGGCGGCTTCGCTTCAAGAAAAATAATGAAACAGGCCTGTGGCGCATCAGCATGGAATCCACAGATGCCTACACTATCAAAGTAACAGGTGGGCTAATGGTGACAACATTCAGGTTCTTGCTGAAACAAATATCAGGCGTGATATTTTTGTTTTGGCTACTTACACATATCATATCAAAGAGCAGCAATAAGAATAAGTCTGTGGGTTTTTTTTTTTTTCATTTCAGCTCAAAGTGCAACAACTTTCATTTACAACTTTGTGGAGGAATTCAGTGGACCCCATCCAGGATTTGCTGTTATTGACGGTCGCCCACAGAAAGGTTGGAGTACTCAGTACCACTTTTTTTGTGCATAACATAATAAAAACACATAATTGATAAAGTCACAAATGCACACTTAAAGCAGGAGTAGCTTACTAGGAGCAGAAATAGATAGCAGTCTTTCATCTGGGCGAATTTGTTGACAATTTTTTTTTGAAGAATTTTTGTTTGCTGCTTTGAACGTGCCCAACAGTTCATTACAGGAAGACTGTTGGGCATAGCTGTTTTGAACTTATTGCTCATATATATATATACACTGAATTATTGATCTACCAGCTAACTCAATGTACAGACAGATCTGTTACTTTATAATGAAACACTACCATTTACACCTATTTAGCATAGACAACCATCTACAATCATGGTTTTGAGAAATATATGGAACTCCAAGAACTTGAAGGAAAATATAATGTACATAAATATCCCTGGTTTTACATGTCCTTTCTTTGATACGTCAGGCCTACCTGCTAAGCTGTTACTGACACTAACTGGGCAGAAAGGTGCTGAGGACCTGAAACTACAGGAGGTTGCTCTAGTAGAGGTTTCAAGCAACAATGTGGTGAATGGAATTATGGAAGATATAAATGGTGGACAATTTCTGGTTACGGTGAATCAAGCTCCAGATGGAGAATTTGTGGTTATGGTAAAAGGAGAAGATAAGACGAGCTTAACCAACTTCCAAAGGCAGACCACAACACAAATGTCGCTATCTAAAGTCACTGTCAAGGTACCACTCTTCTTTTATTTTATATGGCATTAAGAAACCTGTTGCAGTACTCCAAATCCATACAGTATTGGCAACTCAATCATTTCTCCCTTGTCTTATTTAATGTATTTCATTTATCCTTCTCTGTAGGCTGTAGTGGGCAATGCAATGGTGCCAGGAAAAGACTTTAAAATTCCTTTTACTGTAACTACTAATGGAACTGGTGGAGTCTTCACAATCAATGCTAAAAATGATAAGGATTTTGCTATGGCATATGACAACAGGTAAAATAAAGTACCTCATTTTGTGATCAGTACAGATTTAAGTCTAACCCTAGACTAAAATTATTTTGAAATGCTTGGATACTTAGGTATTGGTAAGCTATTGGTATCAGATCTAAATAATAATACATACATAATATTGCTGTGTTATCTCAGGCTAACTGTCAGCACAGGAGGCACTGCTTCAGGCACACTGACTGTAAAAACTCCTGCAAGCACCGCATCAGGAACTGATGTAACGCTGACCATTCTAGCTGAAGGGCCCAAAGATTCCAACTATGCCGTACTTCGTATTTCTGTCCTCGCTGAGGTAACTCGCTTGTATTTGTTATGACAGTAACTAAGATATTAGAGGTGCCTGAATTGTCCAATCAAACACTTTCATCCATTTATTGAAGAAAATAAAGAAGACATGAAATTATCGATAGACGAGACAAAATCTGAACTACATTGCTTCAATATTTTATAATGACCCTTGCAAGTTTAGCCTATGTGAAGACATTTCTTAAATGCTACAATTTTATTATTTTTCATTGATAAATCGCAAAACAGTTTAAGCCCCAGTGCCACTAATCTGCCAAAGACCTCAACCTTCTCTGCCCCAGGAATGCTGAGTAATGGCTGAACCCTGTGCTCTGACCCAGGCTTCCGAATAAGCTGGGATATGTGACAAAAATAAAGGCATCCTCTTTTAGTTAACACATGTACAGTACGCACAGTTCGACTTTCATTAGTTAGTTATTAATCTTTCCTTTGTCTTCTGAACAGGTGACTGACTTCTCTCCTCCAAAGTGTGAGATTGTTGGTGAAAATGTTATCTGTCCTTCTGACTGTTCCCAGTCAAACTGGGACCTTTCCATCAATATCACTGATGGTAATGGTTCCGGTATTGACCGTGTCTTCATCCAAAAAGGCAGTGGCAACTTCTCCTCCAAAACAGTGGTGGATGGGGATAAAACTGTAGTGATGGCTTACTACAATGCCTCCTGCTGCTCACCTGATGTAATTGTCACTGCTGTTGATAAGGAAGGAAATGTAGGGAAATGCGTCTACTCTGTCCAGAGAAGCAGAGGGGTTTCCCTCAGTCTGTCTCTGCCTCTGTGGGCCTGCCTACTTCTTTCAGCCCTGAGTATAATACGTGATATGGATCCACTATAACGGAGAACAAATATATAATAAAGCCCTGATGCACAGAGGTGGCAGAGGTACAGAAGTCCCCTCCTTGAGTAAAAGTATGATTAACTTCTAAAATAATTACTTAAGTAAAAGTTGAAGTATGATAAAAGAGTTTCACTCAAGTAAAAGTAGAAAGTACCTGCCCCTAAATGTACTTTAAGTAAAAAAAAGTAAAAGTATTCTGTTTGCAGATGCAGCCGCCTTTTTGTACCTTTCCAAATGATTCACATGCTTTCTCTACATATGCTGAAGACAGACACACACACACACAAACACGCACCAAATGTAACGTTAAATTAAGGTACTACTAGGTGACTAGGTAAAACTAGTTCATTATTATTATTATTATTATTATTATTATTAATTTGTAATTATAAATTATTTTTATTATGAACTCATACATTTTCCTAATTATTACAGTTTTAATAGATATTTATAAAGTATAATTGTTAATAGTCCAAAAAGGATATAATTAGGAAATACTTCCAGCATTTAAAAAGATTTTAAAAAAGAATACAATTCTTTGTCAGAGGTTAAAACTAAAACGTTTTTGTTGAGTTGTCTTTTTAACACTTTTTCCTTATTTGACCACTGAATCTATGCCATTTGATAACTAGCTGAAACTTTTCTAAAGCATTAGTAGGGCACCTCTAGCTTTATTAGACAGGTATTTTAGAGAGATACCAAATTAGGGAACAAGTCCAAATAAGCGATTATATTTGACTACCAGTGACTACCAATATTTTAAAGAGAATTTACAAAAAAATTATAATAAGCTATTATTTTCACCCTAAAACTCCAAAATAAACATGTCCACACTAGAATCAAAAACACAACCCATGGATTTTAATGTTTATAGTTTAAGTGACAAAAATTAGCCCACAATCGTTTTTAATTGGCGAACCTGGCGGCCCGGCGATGCCGCAGCGCAGGAAATCTGTGTGACACAGTAACGTGTATTTATAAAGTTAGTAACTGTAATGAGACACAATAGTTTAATCTTTTACATTGCTTCAGTACTAAGTAAAGTCACCATATTACTGTACTTTTCACTACCAACACTGTAAACCGTGAAAGTGTCCAATCACATGTTCACCCAACATCCCCCAATTAACGCCTCCCCCGATTCACAAACAGTAGGGTTTCCCCCTCATTGCTGCACAAGTAGACATAAACTGCACGGTAAAACAGACCAATAAATAAATGTAGTTAAAATAACTGTTTTGAAAATGTAGTGAGTAAAAAGTACAGGTATTTCTTTTGACATGTAGTGAGTAGAAGTAAAAAGTATTACATGAAAGAAATACTTGAGTAAAGTACAGATAGCTTAAAAAATCTACTTAAGTACAGTAACGAAGTACAAGTACAAGTACAAGCAACTCTGCTGATGCAACCACATAAAAATCAAACTGAAATGAAATGTTCCTATGATAAATACAGTGTTTGGACTGAAAGCACATTATTGTAAGATATTATATTAAAACCTGTACATTTCAACTGAATTTATCCAACTAAATAAGTATTTGATGTGTATTATGAAATAACAAAGTTCTCCCTGAATACTTGTAAATCTGTACATATTTAAAGTGCTTACTTTTCATGAGTGTTCATTATTAAACAAAAGTAACAAGTGAAATTAAGTCTGGTATTGTTTCATTTTACAGTTTTTTTTTACTACTGTCTCCCATACAGTTCATAAACTATTTACATTCCCAGCAGTACACACATCAGCCACCAGGGGGATCCTAAAGTACTGGAAGGAGTTTTAGGGCTCATGTACTCTCCAATCGAGAGCCAGGAATAAATCCTGGAATCCAGTTATTAATAAAATAAGATATTATTTTAACTATTAACTGAGGATTTGTTTTGAATGTTTTATGTATACTCTGTTTCTGTTTGTAAGTACATACTTATACGCTAAAGAGCCAGAAAAACTAGTACAGACTGACCTTGTAAGTACAAAGCAACACCACCTAGGCACAATATTGACTGTATCTGCCAGTTCTTATATAAATCGATAGACATCTGTGAGAGCCTGTAGAGCCGTTCCTGCCATGAAGAACTTAAATCCACAATCCTTGACACTTGATGACTTGAAATGATAAACCTAGTCCGTGGTGAGAGTCGCATTTCCAACTGTGTGTGGAGAAGACCCCATGAAGCCATGGATCTCTCAATGTCAACAAGAGAGGCTTTTGTTAAGCTGGAATTCTGTAGAACCCCTGGTACATTTACAAACTCTGACACGTGAACTCTATGTGTGCCTCATATCTGACGCGTTCAGACATTCAGAGTTACCACATCTCAACTTTATCGAACACATCCAATGCTTTGTTAAGCGCAGAAATCCTACACCTTGGGATTGTGGAACGTTCTGCAAAAAAATTCGGTGTTCATTGCCTACAGAATATCTATGCAAGCTTGTGGAGTCCTTGCCATGTCGTAGCAGTCCGAGTTAGGGGACTTAGCAAGTATTAGACTGGTGTACCAGTTTGTCCTCACACTTTAGTGTATTCATAAATACGCTATATACGCTATATTGAGGACATCTGACCATCACACCATTCCATGCTAGTTGAAAATCCTATTCCAGATTTAGGCTTTGCACTAGATTTTAGAGCATGGTTGAACAGATGTGTGCTCATTTAGCCACAAAAACAACAGAAATGTCAGGCACTGATGTCAGGTGAGAACGACTGGGGTGCAATTTGTGTTCAGTGGGGTTGAGATCAGGGATCTGTGAAGGCCACTCAAGTTTTTCCAATCTAAACTTGCCAAACTATGTCTGTATGGACCTCGCTTTGTGTGTGGGCTCCTTAGATTCAGTAAAGTTAAACTGCAATGCTACAGCATAGAAACACATCCTGTACAACTGTGTGCTTCCAACATTGTGGTAACAGTTTGAGGAAGACCCACATATGGACGTGAGGGTCAGCTGTCCACAGAATATGGCCATATTGTGTATAACAAAAGCTGTGTATATAAAATGGTAAATTTGAAAACATAATTCAGAAATTCTGTTATAATTATTAGTTGATATATTATTTGTTACTCTCCCACGTACCAGTAAACGGTTGCTACTTCCTCTGATTTTCATATAATTACATCCTGCTTCAGGCCGGTTGGTGGATACTGAGTTCTCAAAGTTCCTTACCACCTCATTTACAAGTCATTTTGAATAAAAGCATCTGCCAGTGTAAACAAACATAAATGTGTCAGCAGCACACAAACACACAAAAGCAATTTTCTTTACAAATATACACCATATATATATATATATATTAGAAAACACCTCTTAATCATTGGAATACAGATGTTTTATTCAGTCCCATTGCCACCGGTGTATAAAATCAAGCACTTAGCCATGAAGTCTGACTTTACAAACCCTTGTAAAAAAATTGGACATTCTGTAATAGGATGCCAGCGTTGTCAGCTCATGAAATTTCTTCCCACATAAATATTCCACTATCAGCTGTGAGTAGTAGTACTGAAAACTGGAAGCATTTAGGAAACCACAGCAACTGTCATGAAGTGTTAGACCAGGTAAAATTACAGAGCGGGGTTGCTAAGTGTTGACAGGCAAAGGTTACAAATAACTGCAGGATTCCAAACCTCCTCTGGCATTAACATCAGCACAAAAACTGTGTACCAGGAGCTTCATGACTTGGCTTTCTGTGGCCAAGCAGCCACATACAGGCCTTGTATATCACCATGAACAATGGTGCAATGCATGCCACCACCGGATTCTGGAGCAGTAGAAATGTGTTTTATGGAGTCATGAATCACACCTCTATATCTGGCAGTCTGATAGAAAGGTCTGGGTCAGTGCTAGCTGCCTGACTGCACTGCACCAGCGGTAAAGTTTGGCGGAGGAGGGATAATGCTATAAGGTTGTTTTGTCAAGTGTTGGCCTAGGCTGCAATTTTATATTTTTATTTGTATAGCACTTTTAACAATGGACATTGTCCAAAATCAGTTTTACAGAAATAACAGAACAGGTTATACACTTATAGAAAGTTTATCCCTAAGGGCAATATTTTTGCAAAGGCAATATTTATACTTCATCATATCAAGACATTCTGGACAATTGCATGCTTAAAAATGTGTAAGAACACAAATGTGTTACAGCATGACAGCACCCCAGTGCACAAAGTGCGTGAGTTTGCTGTGGATGTGATTACCTGTAGGTGTAATGTTGAAGGTTCCAATAATTTTGTCTACATATTGTATCTGCGTAAGGATTTTTTATTTGCTAGTTTTTTACTGTTGATGAAAACATATTCTGTAGCTATTTTAAACTTTTATAGTCTAAAAGTTTAAAGAAAGCATAAAAGGTAGACTTGTTAGGTCACAGTATGTTTTAAAAGCTTAGTGGAATCTAAAAAATAAAACACATT
>JAOVVF010000039.1:22286218-22307041 GCA_028565595.1 Duopalatinus emarginatus | reverse complement strand
GCAAGACTCCTAACACTATGTTGGCCTACCTGTAATACCAGTAACCTTGTAAGTCGCTCTGGATAAGAGCGTCTGCCTAAAGCCGTAAATGTAAATGATAGTCTGATAGAGCAAGATCAGGACTATAGACAGGACACTTTAACACCTCAGAATGAAGAGTGTGTCAATAGTATGATCAGCGGTGTGTGGACGTGCTGTGTTTTGCGTGGTTGATTGTTGAACATTTTTTACTGCACGCTGCTCTTCTTTCATGCAAATCACAAATGGGGCCGGCATTTTTTCTTGCACTGCGGTCACAAGTGAACTGATATAACGCACTCAAACCAGCACAGCGGTGATTGGGGAGACAGAGACCTAGTGGGGAAAGTATACGAAAGCTTTACTATAGCAGGAGTGTGAAAAATTTTTCACTCACCCTTGTATAAATTCTAGAGTTAATTTGTGTGTTTATAAACTGACACATTATTAAATAATTTTAACCAAACAGTGATGTAAATGAAGTTGTGGTGATAAGTAGGCTTGGGAAATCTAGAAAATGGTTATAGATGGAATAAATTAACTTTATATGAAGGAAAATAAGCAGTCTAGGTGAGACAAACATGAAATATAAACAGTCATGATCATTGTTTGTTCATTGGCAACGGTAATGATTGGTTATTTTAAACGGTCATGAGCAGCGATTGGTCATTGGAAAAGGTCATGATTAGTGATTGGTTATTTGAAATGGTCATGATCAGTCTTTGGCCATTGGAAACAATGGTGAACAATTGGTCATTGGGAAAAGTTATGATTGTTGATTGTTTATTGGGAACAGTAATGATCAGTGATTGTTTGTTGGGAATGGTCATGATAGGTGATTGGTCATTGGGAAAAGTTATGATTGGGCATTGACATGCAACATTGGGAAACGGTGGTAGAGTGATTGGTAATTCGGAAAAGCAGTGGTCAATAATTGGTCACTTGGAACATTAATGATTGGTTGTTGAAAACAGTTACACTAACTGGTCCTTTGTGAAAATGTGGAACACTGTTTGGTCATTGGTATATGTTTTGAACAGTAATTGGTCAATGGTGATTGGTCATTGGCAACATAAGCTTGTGCAGGCACAACCCAGTATGGCTTAATATACTAGTGGTCAGTCAACCAAATCTGCCCTCTCAGAGGTGACTTGCTTTTATTGACTACTCATGGGCAGATCGTTAAGTTGCCACTGTAGAGAGTATAGCCTTTGTAAAAGTAAACTGATTTATCCTGGTCACATTCATACACCGATTTTAACACACTTGTACGTCTGGGGCTATTATTACATGTGAATCCACCTACACCTAGTAATAAACTGCTCATTCCAACAATATTAAATGTTTACTTTCCTGTTTAAATAGTAACTTAAAACTTCTTTCTTTTCTCAGGCCTTGAGAGGTGAGAGCCAAATCCCCACCAGTTTCTGCTGAAGGTGCAAGACAGCAACGAGAAAGTACAATGTCAGACGCTCTCGTCGTCACCTTCCAGTCTCAGCTCTCTATCATCATGGAGACGATTCTCAAGTCAGCGATGATTGAGATCACCAGGCTGGTTGAGGACAGCTTTATGGAGGAGGTGGCTCGGGGCAAGCAGGAGGTGGAACTGCTTCTGCGCCAGCTGCAGTTTACGGAGGGCAAACTGAAGGAGAGAGAGAAGAGGGTACAGTGTACAGACTGTGGGAGAACCACAGCCGGTGGAGAGAGGGCTACAGAGAAACCAACGGAGACACTTCCAGGTTAGGAGGGTTATAATGCTTCTTAGTAATGTCAGTCAGTTGAATATGGAAAAGTTATGACTTTATATATGTATATCATTAAAAGCTCTATATAAATAAAATGGAATTAAATAATCTCTTATGTATTCATTCATTCAGCTATTTAAATGTTATTTATGTCTATGTTGCATGAAATATGCACCTCAGGCTGAAATATTGTGAATATAACAAACTGTCAAGCACTGACTTAATATTACAGGGTGCAAAAACACAGGTTCAGGGTGTGAAGTAGCAGATAACAATAGCAGGACTATCTCAGCAGTGTTAGTCTGATAATTCTAAGTTTGTAATACCAATTCCATATTATACTCTCACCTCTGAATGCAGGCCTAAAGTACTTATCACTGATTATCTATTTACCACCAAAGGTTCATAAAACATTCACACTTGCTCTGTCTTCTGTTTTTGTCTTTATTTTCTCTAGTAGGCGAAGATGCTTTGTGCTTCAGGCTTAGCCTGAGGGAGCAGTCTGAGAAAAGGCCTCAATTCAGTGAAGTCTGGAGGTCTACAGAGAGTCTGGGCTCATACAGAACCACAGAAACACACATTGACAAAGAGAAGAACATAAACATGTTTGAAAAAAGTGGGAAGCCAGAGTCTACACCTAATACTGATGTGCAAAATATTCAGCGCATAAATGCACCCGTAACAAGGACCCATGAGGCCTGTAGCAACCCTAAACCCAGAGAAAGTCACTGCAAGACACCTGTCATGGACATGGACACTTCCAGTAAAAACATAGACTTGGCCCAGTCTCGAACCATATATAGCATTACAGAGGATGAAAGAGTCAGTGAGTTGGCACCGTCTCCATCCTTTAGCACTGTGAAATCTGAGCACCATCCTGATCGGGTTGCTATTAAAGAAGAGGAGGAGATGCTCCCAGTGTGGGATTGCGGAGATGACTGCACTCCTGGAGAAATGGACCAGAATCTCGCCGGATCCTGGAATCGAGATGAAACACAGGTAGATAACTTTCCAAATCTAACTGCTCTCAAAATTCCAGATCCATCATCACATTTAATGTCCTATTCAGTGAATTGTAACACAGAGGTATCACAAGGCATCAAGGCTGAGCCTAGTGAGTCAGTCACCACAGAGCTGGTTCATGTTGCTTTGGCTCCCATCATGCCTGAGGGATCCAGTTCATTTGACCATAATGAAAATGGACTCTTGTTTGGTCCAGAAAGTCTTTTGAGTCATCGAGAGCGTTGTGTAGGTGAGAAACATTTCCTGCCTTTTCGGCAGAGCGAACACCTTCCCGTTCCCGCTGAAAAGCCACACTGTGGAAAATCATTTTCTCAAGCCGCTCAGCTAAAGGTTCACATGCTCACACACCAAGCGAGCAAACCGCTGAAGTGTCCCCAGTGTGCCAGAACATTTGTTCACGATTTTGAGCTGAAGGACCACCAGAAGCAGCATTCCAAAGAAAGGCCTCATGTCTGTCCAGACTGTGGTAAAGGCTTCACCCGCTTCAGCAACTTCAAGCAGCATCAGAACATCCACACGCGCGAGAAACTCTTCAACTGCACCCACTGCGGCATGAGGTTCAAAAGATCCACCCACTTGAGAATCCACCTCAGGAGGCACAGCCGAGTGGGAAAGAGTTGTCCTTGCCGTCAGTGCGGGAAGACGTTTGTGTGCCTCAAGCAGCTGAAGGGCCATCTGCTGAAAGTACATGGAACAGAAATGAACTGAGTCACACCATTCAGATCTCAGCATGCATGTCCTCTTCGGGGTTTTTTTTGTCTAAGATTTACACACACTTCAGTTTTATGTCAGAGTAGGTGCAGAGTTTTGATGTTATTCAAAAGAGGGTGATGCTTTAAAGCTTTCTTTCAAAATAAATAAAAGTAGTTTCATGAAAAGCTAATTAAAAACACATAAGATGCCTGGTGTTATTTGTATCCTGAAGAATTTCCTGGTTGTCTTACTTTGTGCAAGCTAGGACTTTCACCATGAAGGCACACTCTTATAATTAGAGATGCCGGAGGTGTTTTTAAAAAAATTTTTTTAGCAACCTAGAAAAAATCTCTCAACGATATTTAAATATGTAGAATAATAATTAAATCCTCTTCAGTAAACTGAAGCACGTCTCTGCACAGACGGTAACCTGAGTTCCATCAACCAGAGGATCCTGGACCTGCATGAATGCAATTCAATATGTGCAATAATAATTGACTGAATAGTTTGGAACCATAAAGCTTTTTCTTTGTGAGCTTTTCACTATAAACACATTGCTTTACAGACCTGTTGGTTTGAGTTTTTAAGAGTTTATAAATTTATAGTTCTACATTTATAAGTTTTATAATTTTGAGTTACATTAGTTAATAATTACTGTTATAATGGTAGGTTATGATTTTTCACATCTGTAACCAAAAAAAGTCGTAGACCTTCGGACTGTGTCTCACAGACCACTGGACAACACTTTTTAAAAGCCATGACTTTAGTGTAATGGATAGGTCCTTGAAGACACTTTGGGTCCAGGGGTCTTTAGACATTTTGAACTGAATCTTCATTTTTGTTTTTCAACATTAATTTCCTTCCTAATGCTTACATTTCAGAGGTTTTATTAGTTTTCCATGGCATCAACCAAAATGGTTCTTCATTGGCATCACTCTAAAGTACCTTTTCCAGCACTGAAAAACATTGACCTCTATTCTGTTAGAAGATGCTCCTAACCGAAGCAACTTTATGCAGCAGAATACAGTCCAGCATAAAGCATGTGGAGGAGCTGATGGAGATAGAAGTGCTGCGGTATAGGATCCCACTGAGTGAACAGTAACAAATGAACAAAAGCGTGGTAGATGTAGGAAGAGCCCGGAGAATCACAGCTAATTACACCCGCAGACACAGGACTCCTGCAAAGACATAAATCAGAGGCAGATTAGAGCTCAGGGTGTTCACAAGTGCTCTCAGAAGATAATACTATTAATATTAATAACAATCATCTGGAAGGTTGCATGGGAGTGAATATCATGATGAACGATGTTGTGGTTCAGAGAGCTTTCTGCAGAAAGTGAATCAGCTCTCTTTTACCTGTACATGTTTTTTTTTTTTATTATTGTTTGTGATTAGGTTTTATTGAAATCTGAAGCTAATCCAGGGCTGCACAATTAAAAAAATAATAATCAATAAAATATAATTAACTGTTGAGCTTAGCTTAAAACAATCTCATTGGTTAACATTAGTTAATTTAAAAAAAATGGGTGTTTTTTTAAAGATAATGTTTTTTTAACTGCCTGTTTGGTTGCATGCTGTTATGGCATATTTATGTATTTTAAGGCTGATTGTGTTTCTGTTTTGCATTAAAAAACAAAGCCCTTGATTACTGTGATTAAAACTACAGTCTTTTCTTGAATTTAGAGACGTGAAAAAATATAAGCTTATATTGTACCATATGAAAACTTCTGTGTTGATAGAAATGAGAGCTATTAAATTATAATAAAGCTATATTTGCTCTGAAATTGGCTGAACAACTGTGATAAATAAGCAGGATTTTAACAATAAGTACAACAACTGATTGCGTTTGTAATGTAGTCATTATCTTGCAGCCGTAACTAACTCCATTAAGCACGGCTGGTTTGTATTGTGAAGCTATACGCCAACTAATTAAAAGGAACTTGGATGAACAGCAAACCGTTGCAGGCTGTTTGCAGCCATTAGGATGGTAATGCTGAGGAATTAAGAGACTTGTCTCAAGACTTTAAGATGAGAGGAACAATCTTGTATCTGAAATCTGCTCAAGAATCTTTATTACATAACCTAAAATATGTGAATTTTTCAGTCCAGGCAAATAAGTGTATACTTGTTCCTTTGGGTGTTATTTTGACCTTGCTGTTTTTCCACTGAGGCTCTTCTCCATATCTATATGTCAAAAAACGATGTTTTGTTTTGTTACATTTATATTTAATGTTGCACAGTGTACAGCGTTTTAAGGATCATTCAAGACTCCTATCAATGAACAAAGAACGCAAAGTGAAACATATTGTGGTGCTGTGCACCTCAGCAACAGCAGGAGACACTAATGTGCTTCAGACTACCTCCACTCCATTCATTAGATTCCTGCAGTCTGTCATTTGTGTGTGAGTTTTTCTTCCTATCCTGTTGTCACAATCTCACCAAGTGGCTGACCTTCATATGTGAATAGAGTCTTTCTTTTTTCTTGTCTTTTTATTTTATCCTATTATTCGCCTCAGTCTCCTGCCTGTTTCATCCTCTTCAAAGCACAAAAACATATTTTATGATCGATACTTACAATTTCTCCGACTTTCACTCAGTCACGACTCATGAGTCGGCTTTAAAAATCCATTTAACTGACCATTCTCAGAACTGCCTGGATATTGTTAAGAAATGTACTAGAATCGACTGATGACTATGTGTGTGTGTGTCTGTGTGTCTGTTGTAGATGAGTCAAATGCATCCTGAAAACCCTGCAACAGACCTGGTCAGAATGTGCGCAATAAACAGACAGAGAACATTCAGTGTAAGTGCTTGTATAAGTTTTCTCTGAGTCTCTCAGTAACAATTACTGATTAATGATCTGATTGTGGTTTATTTTCCATCTTTTGTTTCTGTAAGCAGGTCGTGGCCAGAGAGGTCCTGACACAGTTCCAGGTCTGGCAGAGGGCCTGCTACAGTAGAAACATAGAATGGGGCCCAATTACAGCAAAGGTTATACCTGTTATTTTTTTATTACACATAATCCCGTCCCGTCCCTCTCCCTTGTTGTGTTATAGCCTCGACTTATTAATAATTGTAATAAGAGTATAAATATACATCGAAGTGCCAAAAATCCTGGTATATTTGCGCCTATATATGCAAAATACATAGCGTTGGCACCTATGGTTGTGTCCATCAGTGAGTATATGAAGTGATAGACATCTATGGATGCTTCATTCGTATGGGGTTTGTTTAGCTGGCATTCCATGGGACCCCTGGTACATCTACAATCGTCTCTAACAGGTGAACGCTATCTGTACATTCTGTTGAGTTATACCCGTTCATGCCCGTTCCTGTTTCCAACAGGACAATGTGCCACAACACATGTCTAGAGATGCCAAATTATGGTTAGAGGAACACTCATCTGAATTTGTGGTCACCAGATCTGAGAATTGTGGATCGTTGTGCAAAAAGTATGGTGTTGATTGCTTACGGAATATTTCATTCGCCAAAATTTCACCCAGTTGTATTTCTGAGTTTGTATGCTCCTGTGTGGGACCTACCTGACACTTTAGTGTATACCACTGTTGCAGTGAAACCACTAATCCAGTCTCCATTAGAAGTTACATGATTTGCTGAATGGAGTCTCCTTATGCTTTACGCAAGTCGTCAGCTATCCTGTTTCAGTGAGCATGTTCCCACCCTAGCCTCGGATTCCTTTTCTTTGGTGAAATCACACTTCTAATTTTCTGATGTTTAATGTAATGAGAAAGAAATGAGAGTCATGAGAAAAGGAAAGCACACCCCCTTCAGTTCTGTTTTATTTATCAGGCGAAAACAGTTGGGCTCTCACTAACTTCTATACAATCTCAGGTGTCACTGAAAAACAGGCAAAACTGCTAAACGCTTTGCTTTTATAGACAGAGTCACACGTTTATGATGATTAATTAATATTGTACATTTTACTAGTAACACCTGGCTGCGTATTACTCTCTTAATGATTGTGGATGTAGAAAGGGTGCACTTAATTTTCCTCCACCTGGTTTTAGAATATTGAAACTGTTGTGTTTTATTGTTGTCATCTTAGATGATTTTTTTTTTTTTTTTTTTTTTTTTTTTTGGAGCATGCACTTCTTTATGTTCTAATGAATAAAAAACATTGAATTAAAGAAGGCTGTACTTTCCTTTTCCTTCATGATGCTGCCACGTGGGCTGATTGACAGGTTCATGAATGAGTAAAGTTGCGTTTCTGTGTGTTTTCAGATCATTTCTGCTTTACCGTATCTGTCTGGGAGGGAGACAGAGGTGATTGTGCGTTGCACTAAAATGCTGCACAATCGCAGGGATTACCTGCGTAGGAGAGCAAAGGTACTGCACAAATAAACACAAGGACATTCATACACTGATCAGCCATAATATTAAACTCACTGAAAGGTGAGGTAAATAACAACTTGAATATCTCAAGTGGCACCTGTCACAAGGTAGGATATATTAGGCGCCATGAAGTGAAAGTCAGGTCTCAAAGTTGTAAGTAGGAAAAAATGGGCAAAGCCCGAATTAAGATGTCTAGACAACTGAGTCAGAATCCCAACAAAACAGCAGGTCTTCCCAGTATACAGTGGTTAGTACCTAGCAAAAACAACCCAAAAAAGGACAACCAGTGCACTGGGAACAGGGCCGTAAGAGCCCAAGTCTCATGGATGTGATGGGGATGCAGGGTAGGCTGTCTGTTCTGATCCCACGGAATCATGCCAGATATCACTGCACGTCTTCAGAGGTGCTGTAAAGTCCTTGCCTCGGCAGGTCAGAGCAGTTTTGGCAGATGTTCAGGCAGGCGATTTTAATATTATCACTGATCAGTGTATAATATCATGAATATTTGTAATATTTCAGACCAAAAGTATTCATGTAATATGAAATATGGAATAAAAATATTTAACTCATTGCATATTTCGATGCTGATAAATTCCACCTGGAGTTTCCTCATACTTGAGTAAGCACTGGGATTTGGGATTTAACTCCACTTAAACCAGGAGGCTTTATTCTAATCCACAAAGGGTGGGTCTGTCTGCTGCTTTCCACTTCAGACAAAGAGGAGTCACACATATACGATGAGTAGAGGTAGAAGCAGTAGAAACAGGTGTTAGCTGGAATGAAAATGCACAACCTCACCATTCTTTTGTGATTCAGATAGAAGACTTAAGACTTAAAACCATGTGACCTTTGATGATATAATTTGCAGTTTTTTCACTGGGAATGGTAGAATTAATATAGAGCTTCCTTTTCGTCTTTATTATTCAATGTGTCTCCACTGGCTTGGGCTGAAGTTCCAAATGTTCACAACAAAGCCATGTGCACAGTAGATTTCCAATTATTCAGTGCCAGCAGCACTAAATACTGTCATCTGCTTTCCTAGATTGTTAGTATTGTCATGCAGCAAGCTGAGAACGGTCTAAGCCAGCACTACAACAGTCAAATCTGATTAAATGATTAAAGAGGAGGTAATGACATTGTGTTCCTTTTTATCCACAGGATGCAACTCTGGAGAGAAACAGTTTACCTATGGGCCAGAGATATCTTCTTCAGCTACACAACGGAAACGTTATTCAACATGTGTAACTGCGAACGAGACGCCGTTTTTACTCGTGTTAAAACTATTTATAGCCTTCTATTTGTTATATTTATTGTCTTTTAATCTGCAAGTTTTTTTGTACATTGAAGTGTCTTGCAATATTTCATTTATACTTGTATTCTATAACCAATGTAGATTTTTGCTTTGGTTATTTATGGGTAAATTACCACATTTCTCTACTAGACATAAAACCTTATCAGCAAAACAATAAAACTCAGACACACCTGAAAGTGTTGTGATTTCTTAATGCATTTATTTCTTGTATTTTTCTATGTTTAATTAAAAGTCCCCAGAAGCGGCTGTATGTTTGGGGAAGGAAAATGACGCTGTACTGAAAAAATACAAAATCATTACAGGGCGACATGCAACATCATCAGATTCCACCATCAGTAAGGAAATGTGATTGACCACAATGTTGAATACAGAGGAAATATGACCACCACATTTAACCCTTGCATGCAGTGAAACACTCACTAGCGAATGCACAAATTAAGGGTAGTGAACACTGTTCCTCGGGGCAGTGGTCAGATATATTTTACAGGCAATGAGCATACTTCCTGCAAAGTAGTCCATAATTCTGCAGTATTCTGAGGTGTTGGTTTTCTGTGTTCCACAGTGCATGTGCTTGTGTCCATCATGGAGCCACCAGCAACTTAGGAATGTTAGGCTCATCTGTACCAGTGTTTCTGTTACTGGACAGTCTAATTTGTCCTGTTTGTAATAATTTTGTCTGAATATCTGTGATGCCATTGTGCTGCCATTAGTAAGAAATATTTTAAAATGCTATTATTTTATTCATGACACATACAAAATAGAAACTCTGGAAACTTGAACGTTCCACATATTAATCAGAATTATTTACCTGAGAGTCATTTATACATATTACTACATGGGTCAGTTTACCAGTTTATTAAGTAAACACATTTTTTTGTGTCAAATGTTAAAAAGTTATTGCAAAGATAGATATTTAACATATTTAAAATTAATGATTATTAATGATAATTAATTATCCTTTCTGTAATAAATAAAAAATAATAATAAAATTGTGTTGCTATTAAATTATAAGAAAGGACATGATCTTATTAGTTGTCCTCTATACAGGAGAGGTCCCACCTGAAAGCCGATAGAGACCGATTAAACAGGTGGAATCAGGTGTGGCATGATAAATCCCAAACACATCACTCTTCCCTGCACATGTTCACTGTGCTCACTATAGAGAATAACACAACCCTGAGCCCGACCTGGCCCACTTAGTTTACACCGAGTGAGGGTTTGGGGACTGAGGCTGCCCGGGCAACAGGTTGACAGGGTATAAATGGTCAGTCTCTCAGGGCACACAGAGAAAGTGTAGATATAAATGGATCTCTTTTAGGTGGTATGGTTAGCAATGCCAGTGAGAGGTGAGTAGTGTTTGATTCAGCAATGTTTATCTCTCCCAGTCAACCTGCTGTGAAGATAAACCTAGTTAAACTAGCCTGCCTATGTAGTATAGCAAAACACCTCATCTGACTCCCTTTTCACTTCCATTTACATAGACATGGGGTGTGTAAAGTGAACCACTCATTGATGACTGTTCTTTTACACCAGAATTTAACCTCTGTATTGAAATGTGCACACACTGGGACATGGCAGTGAGCATAATTGCCCAAAGTGGTGGGTAGCCCCTATCTATGGCACCTAAAGGAGCAGTTAGGGGTTAGGTACCTTGTTCAATGGCATTTCATTTCAAGGGCATGTTGGTATGGTGGATTAAACCTGCAACTTTCTGGTCCCAAGACCACAGTTAGGGGGTTGGTACCTTGTTCAAGGGAGCTCCAGTTGAGTCAAGTTGGTTGAGGGGATTGAACCAGCAACCTTCTGGATGCAAGGCTGGGTCCTTAACCACAAGCCCATAAATTTGTTTTGCTTATACTGAAAAAGCAGTTGTATCCTATTACTCTGTATGCATGTTGTTAGCTGGATCTGGTTTCAGAAATGAACTGTTATCTATATTGACCTACAGGTTGATTAAAAAGTTGCAGGACACTTGACCACCTTCCCATTGGAAAAAAATTGCCCTTCATCCAACATGCTGACCATGATCCAGGCATAGCCTGAAAGATAGATTGTTCATTAACGGAGTGGGTTCTTTAGGCCAGGTTTGTTGATGGTGGTTATAGGTGTTATGTTTCTTTAAAGTCACTGTGAGACCTGCTGGAGGTGTCCATAAACAGTTTTATGGTGTGATGGATTGAGTAAGGTTAATGTAGTCTAAAACTACACACACCCAGCCACCTCATCTTCTCGTACACCATACTTGACTCTTCTTCCTTCTCTCTGCCATCAACCTGCCTGTCCCTTTGATGGCTGTAAAGCAAGGCCATGCCCTCTTTCTGACACTCATGCAGTTGACCATGAAGCCCTTGATGCAATCGACTACGGAGCATGTCCACAAGCTCTTCCTCTGATGCAATTCAGGTTCTTTTCTGACTTATTCCAATTGCTGGGTTAGACTCATTTTGGTGCTCGGCTGGGACAAAATGCAAAAAAAAAAATTTATGGCAAGTTCCTGATTACCTTGCTGAGCTGCCTCCTAATGTTGCCTGAGGCTGAAGCACTTGCACTTTTTTTCTGGAGTAAATAAATCTTGTATGTGTAATGTGTTGGTTAATGATAAAGTATTGCTGTGTAAAATATCTAAGGTATTGTAGGAGTAGGAATCCTTTATTCTTGGCAGAAGTGCCTAATCATTTCCAGGCAGGGCTGGTGTAAGTACAGGTCTTTGTTCCAGCCTAGCAGAGGCCATGATGCATTGAAGCCAAGATTCACTAAAGAGGTGGTCTCTGTGGCCTCTGCTTGGTTGGAATGAATACCTGTGCCCACACTGGCCCTTTCTGGATGTGACTGATTGAACAATCCTACACTGTAAGCTATCCAAAGCAGCTGTAACACAATGTCTAGGGGTATTTATATAAAGGTTTAGAGACCCTGTGGAAAAAGTGCAGTCATTATTCATCATGTTTCGAGTTTGGCTGCTTGGATCAGTAGAAGATCCTCCTTAGATTGACTAAAATCAACAGATTCAGTTGGAGAGCTTTTAAGGGTGGATGTGTGGTGTATCACTAGTATGAAGTGCTTGGTCACCAGGGGGAGACCTTGCTCACATCTGCTTATTTTTAACAGTTTTGAATTAATGATGGGAATCTTGATTCTTTACAGTGTGTCAGATGTTTTGACTCAGCTCACCAGTATGAGTCAACTCCAGCAGTTTGGAAACTGCTTGCAACGTTTTCACCAATGGTTCTTCTAGTGTATGTATGGCTGTAATGACTTTAGTAAATCAGTGAATAAATAATAGGACTACTTTGTAAGGCATTTTATAAAATGTATGAGTAATCGGCTCTAATTCACTTGACTACATGCAATGCAACACCTTGAGCAGTGAATCCTCCCTGTCATATTGCCACATCCACATGTGTTGGTGTGGTACAGTGGTTGATTCCTGGTCTGGGCAGCCAGTCTGTGCTGCTCCAATAAGGGTCCTTCAGCAAGACGCCTAACACTATGTTGGCCTACCTGTAATACCAGTAACCTTGTAAGTCTCTCTGGATAAAAGCATCTGCCAAATGCCATAAATGTAAATGTAAAAAAAAATTGCAGATGCTTAAATGATGATACACAGGAGCTGTTGAAACTGTTCTGCACTGCAATCACTGAACCTGTGCTCTTCCATCACAGTCAAATTTGGATCTGGCATAAAACAAGATCAGGGTAGACTGCAGAGAACAGTAAAGACAACTGAAAAGATTACTTGTGCCACACTGTCCTGCCTCCAGGACTTATACACCTTAAGAACCAGGAAACGGCAGGCACCCAGCAGGCACTAAAAACTACCAAACACACAAACCGTTTCTTTCCTAGTGCCGTCACTTTCTCATTAAATAACTGATAGTGCCCAATTCATTTCCAATCATGTTGCGCATTACTGCTTACACTGCTGTTGTACTACAGTTTGGACCACATCACCCCTGCACCTTGATTCAACGTATATTGTCTGTACAATGTTTGTATTGTTGTATATTGTTTCTACTACTACTTTTTAATTACTGTACCTGTTGAGACACCAAATACCGGAACCATATTCCTTGTGTGTGTAAACATACTTGGCGAAATAAACCTGATTCTGATTGTGAAATGTTTGATGTTCATGAAAGCAACTTAACTCCACTGTCTATATGAATGAAATAGAACATGTTTGCATAAAAGAGCTGACTCAAACTGCCTTGTTTGCAGATAGTACCTCACTCAGTAGATCTCTGAATGTTCTGGAGTGTGTCATTTTTTTTTTTTTTTGAAAGAACAGAGCTTGATCAGCATCAAGACTTGATCTTGTATAAGAAATAACCTGATAACCAGGTCTGCTTTTATAGCAAAGTTATGAAGTACAGTATATCCCAATAACAGCATGTCACGAAATGTTTTATTCCTCTTAGTCCACAGCAGTTTGACAGTAATTACATTTTTATCCATAACACCAGCATTTCCAATAAGCTGAAGATGCTGAGAAAACTGCAGACTTCAGCAAATGCTTCAAGAAATAATGTTCATCATTACAGCGCAACATGCAGCATCATCAGATTCAACCATAACGAACCGACAGGAAAATGTTAGGATAACACGACCCCAGGAAACCACATTAGTAGTAATTCTCATAAATTTACAGTTAATTACGTGTTGTTTCTTCCCTGGTTGTTTAAACTGATTTATTGTTTTGGTGTTCTACTCATTTGCAGCAGTGATATTATGGACTTACACTGAATAAAAACACCTAGAGATGCCAAATTATGGAGTTTCTGTTCTTACGAAAGTCAACAGATGTTACCAGTTATCGAAAACATATGGGATACCATGCAATGCTGGTGGTACACCAGTCGTATACTTGGCAGGTCACCCACAGGGCATGGACTCCAAGAGCTATATTCTGTAGGCAATAAACATCATATATGCTTCCCGCAGAATGGTCAGCAATTCTGTTGAATTGTAAGGATTTCTGTGTTCCACAGCATGATGCATGGTGTCCCATATGTTTTCGTTAACATCGAGATCTGGTGACTCAGGTGGGAATCCCAAACTGAGATGAGTGTTAGATGAGAGACAAAGCTCTAATTGTTGTGGATTTTAATCTTCACTTTGATAATCCTGATGACCCCCTGAGAACTGCAGTGGTGTCCATTCTAGCTTCAGTAGGTGTTTACCAGAATGTATTAGGATCCATTCATAAGGGTGGTCATACACTTAATTTAGTGCTAACATTTGGATTAAATATAGATAATATAGTTATGCTTCCACAGTCCGATGCTATCGCATTTAAAATACATATTAAAACAGATCACTTGGAAATTGGAAGTGGTGTCAAACTAACCTGGTTGTGTTTCAAATAGCCTGGAAGTGGAGTCTCCTAAATTATAGGAAAGCTCTTAGTGCTGCTAAAGCAAAATATTTCTCCTCGCTAATAAAAGATATCAAAAATAATCCAAGTTCTTATTTAATACTGTAGCAAAACTAACTAGAAAGAAGACCACTACAGAAAAGATGATATTCTTCCTTCAATCACCCCAGACAGCCATCTGGCTCCTTTGCATTCTCCATACGCAACAGAACATTTGTTGTATTAACACTGCAAAAAAAGAGAAAGTGGGCAATTAATCACCCTGCTGTCATGCCATACATAAACTGCTGCATCGTCATTCTGCTCATAAAATCAGAGACTGAGCTGAGCTGTGTGAATGGATCTGCAGTTTGGTTGCACTGCTGGCAAGTCATATCCTTTCACCTTTCATATAAAATAGTCATCATTCAAATGTAATGCAATAAATGCTACAATGTAATACACACTGTATGAGACCTGTGGTACTGTACAACAGTCATGTGTTCAGGTTTGAGTCCTATCAGTTCATCCACCATGCAAAGGAAGGCATTTAATCAGCTCTCCTTATGTTGGTAAGTATGGTGTTCAGAATATTTCCTGAAGCTCATGGAGTCTATGCCCGATGGGGGACCTACCTATATTAGACTGGTGTAGCAGTTTTTCTGGCACTTCAGTGTATGTAATATTCTTTCTTTTTACCCCTGATGTACCTAAACCCAATTGCTCCCTGGGCAGTGTGGATAGGGGCTGCTCTGGGCAAGTGTGTTTACTGCCCCCTAGTGTTCACTAGTGGATGGCAGATTGCAGAGAACCAACAAACAAACAAACAAACAAATGAAAAACATTGAGCATAGCTTCACAGCTGGAGTCACCAACAGTTAGAGGAGAGCTACCAATTTACTGGTGAATAAATTAATCACAGACGATGTTTACTGTAAACTCAAGACTGACTGTACAGTATCATTCGTCTCATTGTTTCTGCACCTTAAACTGAAAGCAGTCAGTTTAAAGCCGGTGTCTCAGTGATACGAGATGTACTGCCAGGGGAAAATGGGCACTACAGAAGGTGCTCAATGTGATGCCAAGTCAGGTTCAATTCAACTACATCTACCCAGCCGTTAGACAAATGCTGCCAGGTTTGGTGGTTCGGTGATGCCAGGTTTGGTGATGTGTGGGGTATTTTAGGGCAGTTCCAGTAAAATGAACAGTATGTGGACAGCTCTAAAGCAGACTCGTCTCTGATTTATATACTTCTGTCTGTCACCAATTTAAAAGCATACACAGCTTTTTAACAGCATTTAACAAGTTATTTTGTCTGTGTATTCACTGATTCACAATGCTGGTATTTTTTTACTTTTACATATTCTACATATATAGAAAGCCACGGCATGGCAAAACACATGTTAATGTGCACAAATTAAACCTTTGCCTCAGTCGTAGCCATGACGAAACTGACAGAATGTACTTGATATTGAGACAGATTGCAGTGTACTGCAATGACAGGAGGGGGGTCACTGAAAAACAATTTCAGTCCTTCTGTTCATGAGTGTGTGTTTAGACACTCAGTCTATAAATGTCTACATCAGGTCACGCTGCTTTGACATACTGCTTAATTACAATAAAATATATTACAATAAAAATATTTTCTATTACATAAACACCTAATTTATCAACTGTAAATATTATTTTCTATTATAAGGCTCTAATAAACCAAATATAAATGTATTAATTGTTTTCAAAGACATTTTTACTCATTTCAAGTTTTTAGGAAAAAAAATCAAATAAATCTGAAAAGACATATGTACAGGGGCTGCCCACCACTTTGGGCAAGTGTGTTTGCTGCCCTCTAGTGTGTGTTCATTAGTGTATTTGTTCCACTGTACAGATGGGTTAAATATGTGGGTCACATTTTTGGGTAGCCTTAGCTTGAGGTTAGGGAACCAGTCTTATGACCAGGTCCTCGGTTGGATCCTTGCACACAGGGACTGTGCTCAAGTGCCCTTGAGCATGGTATCGAAACTCCAAATGCTCCACGGAAACCGTAGATAGGGGCTGCCGCTCATTCCTCCAGGTGTATTCACAGCTCCCTAGTGTTTACTAGTGTGTGTGTGTTTCACGGCACGGATGGTTTAAACTCGGAGGTCAATTTTTTTAACTTTGTTGAATAGCATCCCAGATGTGTTCAATAACATTGAGATCTGGTGACCTGAGATCGAGCACCATGTTAATTAACCCCATAATTAGGTTTCTCTAACCATAATTTGGTGTCTCTAGGCATGTGTGTCATGTTGGAAGAGGACAAACACATCCGAATGAATGCAAGACATGAACGGGTGTCAGAAGAAAGGTCCACGTACCAGGGCTCCCATGAAATGTCAGCTAAACAAACCTCATAGCATTAAGGAGCTAACACCGGCCTGTGTATTTTGCATAGGTGCATCTGTGGTCGTTTTTCTGGCACGTCAGTGTTTATAGCCAGTATTATCTGCTAAATTGAGTATTTTTCAGATATTAAAGTAAAACCGATACAGTTTATTAGGACAAAATAACTGTAAGAGGACCTTGATTGTAGCCATCATGACTGTTTGTGTGACGAACTGGATCGATATTATGTTCCAGTGGCTGTCTGTGGACTTTGGATCTTGTCTGTGAACTTTTTTTACGATGCCATATTCTCACGATATGGTTAAGCTACAGGTTTTTATGAAATACAAGAAAGATAAACTACTCAGCTGTGTCAATAAATCAACTACAGGGATTGCAACCACAGATGAAACTCTTTACTGGAAATCTATTTTGGAAATAAAAATCCTAGATAATATAGTGTGACAAGAAGTCATGTTTTATTAACATTCCATCGTGTGACTGTATCAAACCTTAAGCATTATAAGGGTATGAAAGTTTCTCCATGACCTGAACGTATAAAAATTCATTCGGACTGCTTTTCCTTCCTCCTTTCGAATGCATTAGACAGAATCTAGTTCTAAACCTTACGATCAGCCATCTTATTCATCTTCAAGCTATATACAGTCATTTCAATTGATAATGGAGATGGATGTACAGACCGAGTGGCTCCAGTATTATCTGTTTAAGTAATGGAGGTGTACTTTTGCAGGAATAAATGCAGAACCGAAAGAAGCAGTACAGTTTAATGGCTAAAAATGCCTAAAAGCAGAGGCAGAACAAAAGCCGCTTTCTCTGAATGCTAATCCTAGCAGAAGTCCCAGACCGAAGATGAAAACAGAGCTACTCTGTGCTTTGCCCGAGCTCCATGGAGATAACCTAAATCTTATACAAGCTGACATATGATAAAAAGGTCTTGGAATTCATTTCTGTCAAATATTTGACATGTGAGACGGCGATGGGAAGGTTACAGTCTGACTGATGAATAGAATATTAGAAAGGAGCTGGATTTCACTATGTTTGAGGAATAATACTTTTTAAATAGAAGCACTTTGAAAAGGTTTTTTTTAATAAACGTACTGCTTGTACAGAGCCACAAAAAGTGCTTTAATAGTACTTTGTGCAATGATTATTATGTAGGTAATTAAAATGATTGATTAGCAAATGTTTCATAAAGTAGTCTACTGAAAATAAATGTGGTTGTCTTTTCCTGGACCTTCACTTTGACCTAATCGTCTTGGCCCTTGTCAAGTCAAGTCAAGTGGTTTTTATTGTCATTTCAACCATATACAGTGGTGTACAGTACACAGCAAAATTACGTTCCTCCAGGATCAAGGTGCTACACAGAACAATAAATTACACAACATAACATAAAGTGCATGTGTACAAGAGCATGTGCAATGACGCAAGACGATTTACAATAAGTGTGTGTGTGTGTTCAGTCCAGTCACTGATGTGTGTATTTGTTCAGACCAGACTCTGATTGTTCAGGAGTCTGATAGCTTGTGGAAAGAAGCTGTTCGCGGTCTGGATGTTAGGGCCTAGATAGTAGAAAGGTTAAGTGTGTGTTTGAGAGGTATGTGTAGTTATCCACAATGCTGGTTGCTTTGTGGATGCAGCATGTGGTGTAAATGTCTGTAATAGTGGGAAGAGAGATACCGATGATCTTCTCAGCTCTTCTCACTACCTGCTGCTGGGACTTGTGATCCGATACAATGCAGTTCCCAAACCAGGCACTGATGCAGCTGCTCGGGATGCTCTTGATTTTGTCAAAGTCATGCAAAACATATGTCAAACACTTGCCCATTTTTTCTTTTTTCAACACATCAACTTTCAGAACTGACTGTTCACTTGCTGCCTAGTAGATTCCACCCTGATCAAAAATAATATTAAAAACCATGTCTCCAAACAGCCACCAAAACAGCTCTGAGCCATAACGGCATGGATAATAAGACCTTTTGTGTACGGTAATATCTGGCACCAAGACATTAGCAACAGACCCTTCTGTGGATCTTCTATGGGATCAGACCAGATGGTCTAGCCTTTGCCATGGGTACCCATGAGCCATGGGTACCCATGACCCTGTGTGTGGTTCATTGGTTGTCCTTCCTTGGACCTTTGCTCTGACCCAATTATCTAGCCATCACAATTTAGCCCTTGTTGAAGTTGCTCAGAAACATACACTTGCCCATTTTTCTGCTTCCAACACATCAACTTTGACAAATGACTGTTCACTTGCTGTCTAATACTTCCCACCCCTTGACAAGTTTTAATGTTATGGCTGATCAATGTATAATCTGGTGTTACCCAAATGAAGATAGGTTCCTTTTTGAGTCTGGATTCCCCTTTAAACGTTCTTCCTCATGTAGTCTCAGGAAGTTTTTCTATGTTACCTTTACATGTGGCTTGCTCATTAGACATAAATGTATATACTTTAATCTCAGAAATGTTATATATTTCTACAAAGTGGCTTATGCAAGTTTGTTGGATTATATCCTATAGGTAGCATCATGTGGTCATATGAACATCTTAGTCATATGGTCAATTTTTGATTCCTCAAAGAGATCAAACCAAGAGCAGTTCAGTAAAAAAATGTGCTGACAGTCAGAATATATTGAGAAATATATAAGTAACAGCATACATACATGAGGCTGGATCTCTATACACACACTGTACAGGAGCAGAAAGCCTGTAATTCACTTGTGTAAAGGCAGTGCTTGGACAGAAGCACAAACACTCTGGTTCTTTGCAGTAAAGGATATTTTTATGTGGGTAATTGAAATGATAAGTGAACAGCTGCTTCGCGAAGTAGTCTACTAAAAATAAATGTGGTGATAATCTGTGATATAATGGATTGTATATAAACATTAAAAAATTAAACATCCATTTGGAATATGTAAATACAACACAGAAAAATCTATAGAAACGTTCGTTATAGCACTCTTAAAGGTATGATCACATTTGCTGATGGGATGGGGGGGGGGTATCATGAATAGCATCATGGCTGTGATTTGATTGCACTTTACAGAAAGTAAAGAATAAAGTAAAAGAAAATATCTTACTCTTACTTGTTTGACAGGAAGGTGTGGTGCAGAAAACAGGGAAACACCTTGGACAGGTCACCAGTCCATCACAGGGCAGACAAATTCACACAGACCTAATAGGCAATTTGGTACCTCCGATTCAGCTGACTTTGTGTCCTTGGGCTGTGGGAAGAAACCCACTCAGACACAGTGAGAACAAGGAAACACCATAAAGGACTCTGAACTTGAACCTGGGTCATTCTCGCTGTGAGGTGACAGCACTACCCACTGCACTATTGCCAATGATCAGTAAAATAGTACAGGTTGGTGAAAATATGTGCTGATACAACAGCATGGGTAGAATACTTTTAAACCAGATTGTATGGTGGGGCAGCACAGGTGGCATGGGGTCCAGGGATCAGGGGTTGTGGGTTCAAGCCTCTCTCCGGTCTCTGTCTGTGAGGAGTTTGGTGTTCTCTCTGTGTCTGTGTGCTCTGGTTTCCTCCCATCTCCCAAAAAACACACATGGAAGACTAATTGGATATGCTAAATTGACCCTAGGTATGGGTGTGTGTTTGTGTATAGTACCCTGTGATGGATTGGCACCCTGTCCAGGAGGTATTACTGCCTTGCACCCAGAGATTCCGTGTGTGCGCCAGACAAACCACTGACTGAGCGATATAGGGTTGGAATTAACTGTGGCAAAAGTAGGAAACAAAGCCCAATGGAGCATGTGGTTACAAGGAAAATAATCCACAAGAGGATCATGTGACTAGCACATAACATGTTTCCTATAACAGCACATCTAACAGTTTTCTATTTCTCTTTAAACCCAGCACTGATGCCAACAATTACATTTTATTTAGTAAAGACAACCCATTATACTATCCCTTTATAGTT
>JAOVVF010000039.1:22255798-22265883 GCA_028565595.1 Duopalatinus emarginatus | reverse complement strand
AATATAATATTCACTTTTACCTGTGTAATACCATTTCGTTTTATTATTCAATTTTATTTTTAAAATATATATATTTTAAAAATATTTAAAATTTTATAAATATTTAAAAATTATATAAATATTTAAAAATTTATCGTGATATCTTGGTGCTCTTGGGTGGTGCAGGGGCCCTAAGCGGCTGTGTATTTCGAGTATGCCCCGAACCGGCTCTGTAAGGGATCATTTTCATATACAAATTGACCATCAACAGAGTTTTGACATTAACACAGTGAAAGTCACAGGGATGTGCAGGAGAAGATTTTAGAGGACCAGGTCATATTTAAAAGCAGGGTTTCGGACTCCTTTAACTGTAAACTACAATCCAGAAAAGCATTGTGCCGTGAACATTTGCATTTGAAATGTAAAGTCAAGGACTTTTATTTTGTCTCTTCCAATTATAATAAAGCTTTCTGTTCTCTAGATCACATTAGATTTTAGTTGACTTTGGTGCATGGTCCCCCAAATATAATAACTGTAAATGTTCGCTGTGGATTTCCACTTCTGTAACCAGATTTCCGAGTCTGACACCTCTTGGTAAAACTTCACTGGCCCCATTTTGTGGGGACTATGATTTATAGCATTGCCTTCAATTTCCTTTATTCACTTTCAGTAGAGCAGCTTTACCTCAGAACACACACATCTATCTGATTACTGCACACTCTCTACATCCTGTATGCTAAAATTGTGTGTATGTGTATGTGTGCGCTTTCCAGGGAAAGTCAGGTGGCAGGACTTTGACCAGGATCTATATGTGGGTGCTACAGTGGTAAAGCCAGGACAGGATCCCTATGCCCGAAACAAGTTCAACCAGGTGGAGAGCGACAAACTACGAATGGACCGCGGTGTCCCAGACACCAGACACGACCAGTGAGTCTTCTCTGTCTCTGTCCGTTATGTTACATCTCCTTAATTGGGTTAGGTTAGGTTAGGTGCCTTTCTTAAGGGCACTTCAGTTATGTCTTATTTATTACAAGGATCAAACCCTTTCTGGTCACAAGACCGGTTCCTTAACCACAAAGCCAAATAAAAAAATGCCGTAAAGTCACATGCAACAGTGCTATATCTAGGTAATTCTGTTTGGAATGAATGAATAAATAAACATAATATGTTAAATCAAACACCAGATTGCTCCATTACTGTAGTTAAAGAAACTGATTCATTTGCATGTCCTTATGCCAACTTTATAGCTGTTTGTAAAAAATTGTGGAACGTCTTAGTTGGGCTTTTACATAGGCTGAGGCATTAATAGTATTTTAAGTGACATGTACTTTACCCAGTTATTTCCCAATCCCTGGTCGCTGTGTACCCTCAATACATCCAATAGTATACAACATAATGACATTATAAAACTGAAATTATTGCACAGTTTGCTTAAACGAAGACTATTTGAGATTGAGCCACAGGAAAACAGATCTCTGATAGAAGCCTGTTTAGAAATAGCTAATTATGTTTCTCCTAATATCACTTCATTCTCCATTAAATCAGTAAACTGCTGCATCATTTCCAAATGATGTGAACGCTGTGTGCCAGTATATGAAGTTAATGCATTATGGCAAGCTTGCATAAGCAACACTATGGACTCATTATTGTTTGAATACGTAAATCATTAGAAAATGTAATGAATGAATAAATAAATAAAAAAAAAACAAAAAAAAACAGCAGTTCTGCATCCAAGGTTTATATTGTCAGGTTTCCATAGCAACAGCTAATTCACGGAGATGTGTATGGAAGATGCTTGACATAATTTAATCAAATGTCTAAGGCATATTATTTACCAAAGCACAGTGATTATCTCTATGTACATGGAGATGTCTGTTTTAACATTTATGGAATGAGTCTCCAGTGTCTGTCAGTACGTTTTTGAGTCTTTATGACTGAGGATTTGCTCTGTAACATGACAAGCTGCAGGGTTTTTCTATATTGAAAACACTATTGGAATTCCTATCCCATACACACTCCGAACTAATCTGCAACATCCGCACCAGACTACAGTTAGGACATTCATTATGCATAAGAACATCGAGTCTGTAGTCCATGTGGACTATACAGACTTTTACTATTAAGACGTCTAATAAATATTCGGATTTAGCCATGAAGATAGACTTAGCCTTAACTATTATGTCTGTGTCTTGGGGGCAGTCATAGCCTTATAGTTGTTAGGGACCCGGTCTCGTGCCCGGAAGATCCCAAGTTTGGTACTTGCACAGGGCAAGACATGACTGAGGTGCCCTTGAGCAAGGCACCTAACTCCTCCAAAGTCTTCCTGGGCGCTGTGGTTTGGGGCTGCCCCTCTCCTCTGGGCAAGTGTGTTTACTGCCCCCTGGTGTGTGTGTGTGTGTGTGTGTGTGTGTGTTTCACTGCATGGATGGGTTAAATACGGAGGTCATATTCTTCTGTGTGCAAGCACAGTAGGCAAATAGTTCACTTTGTTTGTAAATAGCTGTTAATTAATAAATAGTTATAATCACTGGAAAGTTGCTGTTGGCTCCGTCACACCTGCCACACGTTGATTATTTTCTTATAGCAGCGTTCCCCCAAGAGTGTTTGTCTTTGGTGTTCTGTTAAAAAAAAAAAAAAACTCTTTAGAAATAAAATGAATTGTTAGTTTTTTGAAGTATTGTTCAGCGCTTAAGCAGTGACTGACATGGAATGCAACCCGAGCAACTAAAGTATTCCCCAGTATGTAGTCTCTCGTCCCTCACTGCCTCGACGCAGAGTTGAAAAGTGTTCCTGCCTTTGTGTAAACTGCTGTATGTGTAATGTGCACCACACCCACTCCTCTCTATGATTAGCAGAAGCCACGTCATTAAACCAGGAGATGATTACGTGGCACCCTGTTGGGAGAGAAAAAGAAGCGTATTTCTTCCATCTAATCACCGTTATTGTCTTTCAGCATCTCTGTTTCATCAGCATGTTTCTCTGAGATGGCTTTGTGTGACTGGGGATTGAACAGCAGGTCTATTCACAGCTTTGTGCTTTGCTCTGCCAGTGTATTATTCTGCCAGATTCGATCTGTTCACATTTAACACATCATTTATATTTTCAGGGAAGCTGTATCTGTTTGTAATAAGGCTATCCAGAGCTTACATTATGGTAAGACAAAGATGTCTTCCGAACAGCCGCCTGCCTTGTTTTATTCTGCACATTAGAACGGTTAACTGAAAGCCACCACAGAACACAGATGTATTATTTTAATGCAGCCGGTCCCTTTTGTCTATTATTTTTATTAATAAAAAAAGGAGACATGGTGCAGGCAGACGGTTGGGTGTCCAATGCTCAGAGCTTATTTAATCTGTTCCATGACTGTGAAAATCAAGAGCATAAAATGTCTGTCTAATCGAGTCTAATGGAAAAAGTAATGGAGGTTGGTGGAACAGCTCGCTGGTAAACTGCAGGCTGGTCTGTCCTTGCTGTCTGTTAGGATCGAACCGGGCAGTAAGCTCTGTCCTCCAAGCACACACAGCTGTCCTGCAGTATTATATTAGCAGCAGCTCAGAAAGTTTTGACAGTTTGTCAGGGGAGGAAGTGTGTGTGAGCTCGTTCCGTGCCAGAATACAAGATATAATGTGATGTGAGCACTACATACTGGGTTAAAATAAAAAATGCCTGATATTGAGTGTAATTTGTACATAAAAAAAGAAAAGCATTGATTATAAAAATAAAAGTGGCCTTGGTAGGTTTGAAAACTGCTTTAATAAAAGAAAACGAACAAATCTTTTTATATATATTTTTTAAATTTTATCATAACCTGAATTTGGTGAGCATTTGAACCCTGTACTGGCAATTTAGGCTCACTCACTTTCCTGCTTTCAGGCCCAGCATCGCTCCATTGCAAGTAATGGATATTGCTTTTTTACAGTTTTAACATGTACACTAAAGTGCCATAAAAACTGTTGCACCAATCTAATACTTGGTAGGTCCCCCGTGGTTCATGCCTCCACGAGCTTGTGGAAATTTGCTGTAGGCAATGAACACCATACTTCTTGTAGACCAGTCCACAATTGTTTTGTCCTGATGTGTTTCTGTGTTTCACAGCACGGACCTGGAGACAGGTAGGAATGGCAAAACCTCAAACTCGGATGAGTGTCCCTCTAAAGTGGGTTAGTAAGCTATTGGTCCGCCACAAGCTGCCAAGACGGCTTCACTGTTCCTTGGCACACATTGTACAAGTTTGTGGAACTCTACTGGAGGCATGAACAATCTCTTAGAGGTGTTTGAGATATACTGGGTCATGTGAGTTTAAAGAATTAAGTTATATGAATTCAATCAAAGCTTTTGGTTGATCAATGATCCAGCCCTCATCTAAGGCCATGAGCTGAAGGTCGCAGATACAAGCGGCTGAAATGAATTTCCTTTGCAGTGTGGCTGGACACTCTAGCCCCAGTTCAGTCATCCAAGAGAGACTTGGAGTAGACCCGCTATTTGTCCAGGTGGTTCGGCCGTCTGGTTAGAATACCCCCCCTGGACGCCTCCCTGGTCAGGTGTGAAGGGCATTTCCAACCAGAAAGAGACCCAATGGGAGACGCTGGAGAAATTATATCTCTCATC
Organism: Duopalatinus emarginatus; assembly: GCA_028565595.1. Lineage (NCBI taxonomy): Eukaryota > Metazoa > Chordata > Actinopteri > Siluriformes > Pimelodidae > Duopalatinus > Duopalatinus emarginatus. The sequence continues at coordinate 22,261,296 of JAOVVF010000039.1, read as the reverse complement.
TGCCCTTTGAAATCCTTGGCATCCTCCCAGAAGAGGTAGAGAAGAGGTAGCTGGAGATGAAGGCTTTGAGCTTCTTTGCTAGGGCTGCTGCCCCTGCGACCTAGAATCTGAAATAGTTTGAGTATTTCAGAGACTACAAATATCCTGGAGTTTTATTTGTCACATATACATTACAGTGAAATTGTTTCCTCACATATACCAGCTTGTTAGGAAGGCTTGGATCAGAGCACAGGGTCAGCCATGATACTGTGCATGATACAGAGCCAAGAGCCTCGCTCAAGGGCTCGACAGTGGCAGTGTGGTGCTGACCTCAGCATCTAATCAGTAACCCAATGCCTTACCCACTGAGCCACTGCTGTCCCTTAAAATTAAGGAAGATTTGCCTGTAGCATCAACAGGATTCGAACTTGTAATCTCCAGATGGACACGCTTCCGTGTGTGTCTCTAGAGTTTGCATGTAATGTTGTGTAAAATAAACAGCCAATATACTGTGGGCAGAAACAACGTTTTTTTCATTAGAAGTCAGAAGTAAATGGACAGACTGATTTGAACTGACAGGTAATCTACATTAACACAAATATTCACCCTTTAGACAGAATTTGACCAGGTTCACGTGAAGGGGACGGCCCCTATCCATGGCACCCAGGAAGCAGTTTGGGGTTAGGTAAGGTGCTCAAGGGCTCTTCAGTCACGTTTTGCCAGTGTGGGGATCGATCCATGGGGACCCTTCCAGTCAGACGGCTGGGTTCTTAATCAACCTAATTTCTGATACCACAGTGCTAGTTGAGAAACGTGTTCTGATCTTTGTTGCAGCCGAGAGCTCTTATTATGAGTACCGTGATTTGAAAAGCTAGCGTCGTGGGAAAAGGAAACAGCAGGAGGATTTAGGTGTTTATCTGTCGTAATACCAGAGTACACTGCCGCCTCCTCGACGTGTCCCGAGTTCCAGAAGGGTAGCTTCTTGGCAGGCAAGAGGCGCAGTCTGTTTATGGCAGCCTGCGCTTTAGCATGGGAAGCTGCAGAGCCCTCCCAGGACTCCTGGATTAACTGCTGACATGCAGGAAGTGGAGTCAAAGAGAGGAATCCCCTGATCTTTAGAACGTTCCATACATAAGCATGATCACTCTAGCAGACATGAAGAACTGTTGCGCCAAAGGGCTTTTGCTACGGACAGCATTTTCTGTCTTCCGTCAGTAAGATGTAATTTATTGTCTTGAGGAAATCTGATTCACAAGTGGTCTCGGACCTTGTAGAATAAATTTCACATGGTCAGCTTGGCTATTTATAGAGCAGATTCCTCTGGCTGAAGGGGTTGAGACTCTGACAGAGCAGGGATTTTGGGAAGCACGTAGGTTGTAATGTTGCATTAAAAATATTCAAACAAGTGTACATTTGCATTAACTGCCATGAGCAGATCGCTGAAGGATAACAATGTTTTACTGTGACTTTTGGGAAAAACGGCCAAGTGAAGTCAAGTGGATTTTATTGTAAGGTATTATAAGGTGACAGTCTGCTTATCTCCTGTTCTTTTGCCCATTGTGTATGGTCTTTTTGAGACTTGCAAAAAAAAAAAAGAAACAGTCCAGTTATTGATTTTCTCCAGTGCACTACTACTGCTGTCTGTTGTAACTTTGGAAGATTTGGGCAGTCCATCAGCCTAAGTCTCTGCAAGAGCATTAGTCATGGAATTATGGGCTAAAATCAACAAGAAGCACAAAGCTGAAGTAAATGTTTACTCAGGACTTGTGAACACTGTGTAATTCAGGCCTCACACTCTGCTTCTCCTCCTTTCTAAGGGAGTTTTAGTCACTTCCACTTTTCTAGTCTACGTGGTCTGGTCAATCCGCTATGAAAGCAGACCTTCAGTCTACTTAAACCAGCGCTTTGGGGTTTACTCTATGTGAAAGCAGGTTGTTCCTTTGACTGCATAATACAACCAGCTCTTGTCATGTTACTTCCTGTTTTAACGTTTTTGGTTTTATTTTGGTACTGGAAAGTCATGCTGTGGTCTGCAGATAAGTCTGAAATATTATAACTGAAATTCAGTGAAGAAATAAAAGTGACTGCAGCTAAAATAAGTTCATGTCATACAGAAAAACAAATGAAGTGGCTCACTGACTGCTGTGCTTGTACACCCAGAGGAATTTGACCTTCGCATTTAACCCATTCCTGCAGTTAAGGACACGCACACTAGGGGGCAGTGAACACTCTTGCCCTGACCACTTAGCAACGCTATCCATTGCACCCGGGGAGCAGTTAGGGGTTATGCGCTTTGCTCAAAGGCACTTCAGTCATGTCTTGTCAGAGTGTGGATTGAACCAGGGACCTTCCAGTCACAAGGCTGGTTCCTTAACCACGAGCCTACGGCGACCTCTGTGGAGGTCAATTAAACATTAAGGGTGTTTTCACACCTGTACTTTTCCATCTGGTCAAATCAGACTCTGGTTCGTTTTCACTCTTGGTGCAGGTGTGAATTAAGTAATCTTACTCAGATGAGAACCAAAAACAACCTCACCAAGACATTTAAGAGGAGGTGGTCTCGGGCCGGTCCTGTTTGTGTGGTGAGAACGTGATATGACTTTTATCCCACTCAATTAGCCCTGGGCCCTGGAGGCCCTCGAAATGAATTTGGCATTCTGTATGTATAGTTTAACCTGGTATATTGCCCAGAAAATTATTCATTATAGCTATGAATAAACCCCATCCTCGCTGTTGCTTTATGTCAAACTGCATAGCAATATGCACTATTCCAGAACACAGGGAAGGCTACTAAGCAGAGAGAGAGAGAACGTTCTAGTGTGGTTTGTTGTGTCGTTTTTGTGCGCTTGCATTTTCCCCTGCGTGAAAACCGAACAAACCAAACCAAGAGTTCCAAGTTTGTAAATTTAACTGATTTAATCCACATTAAATGAACTAAGCCAGAAAGTTAACACCCTCCTCCAGGGAGACCAGAAGATAAACTATACTGAAATGTTTCATCAGCTCGAGGACTCAAAACGCGAGATCATTAATTCCTTGTCGTATCTGTATAAAGCTTCGTGTGTTCATGCTCTCAGCAAAGATAAAGGCAGAAAGTTGTTGGCTGTTCTATAACACAGACTGTGTCGTAACCTTTATGTTCAAGAAATTAAGTTACAAGTAAAAGGCTCAATAAAGTGTTATAAATCGTTCTACTTTAATTCATGAGCATTTTAAAGCTGTACGTGTCTTCGGACACACTGTGCTTATTTTATTGTGTTAGTACTTTTTATTCTAATACGTACGTGTATGAATAATCTGACAATGCTGTTGCACAAATGTGGGCTGCTTTCCGACTCCGGGCTCTGAAATGAAAGCTGAGTCGCAGGCGAAATGAAATCGCTGATATGGCCTGTGCTATATTTACATCTCCGTTCCCTCAGGGTGAACCAGCTTTGTTGATCTGATGCTCCCCGCCTACATCTGTGGTACAAACATGACTTGACTAAAGTGCCCTTAAACAAGGCACCTAACCCCCAACTGGTTAGATTGGTGTGTTTACTGGCACTCTCAGATGTGCATGTACTAGTGTGTGTATATGTGTTTCACTGCACATATGGGTTATCTGCGAAGGTTAAATTCCTTTGTGTGTACAATCACAGTGGTCAATGAGTGGTTCACTTTCACTAATTGTTCTGCACGTATCTTCTCGACATGGGACAAAATGTTCAGTATGTTAGGGAGAAGTGTGAAAATCTTCATCCCTTTTTCTGCTCTTCTGGAAAACTGAAACTCTTCCTTTCGTATTACAAACGGCTTGGACTAATCCTTTAGTTCAGACAGCATTTGTCTGAAGATGTGACATGGCACACGGTCTCATCTGTCCATAACAGTGACACTAGTAAAACGTGACCATATTAGTCCATGGAAGAAGGTTGATGACGATGCCTAAGAATGTGTTATGTTGTCTTGTCATATAGCATGAGCAGCAGCAGTCTGAAATGATGTACAGATTAGCTTCATGGAACGTCTTGGCTGAAACTTTCACCCCCTTCATCACCCAGGTTGATATGGGAGTGTAACTGTAGCTAGTGTGTGGGAACCTGGAAGACACATTACCCAATAGGGAAGTTATGGCAAGACACAAAGTGTGCTGACACATACTTCAGGGCTGCATTCTGGAAAATAAGACGTATCAAAACTTGTATTACTTGTAGCCCGAAGAAGTAATGCACAACAGAAGAGCAGCGTGCAGTGAAAAAGCTCCAGCAATCAGCAGTGTTCATTACAGTGAGATGCTCAATGAGGAGCAATGAAGTCTAAAATTCAAACAAAACACAGAGGACTGCTATCCATAGGTGTTGTGTTGTTGCATACACATCCGCACAACGCTGTCCATACTGTTGACACTCTCCAAAAACTTGGTTCCCTGAAAGACGCCCTTAGAGGATAAGGATTGACGTCTGATGAAGAGGTGAAGTCAGTGGTGCATTAGTAGCTCGCAGCTCAGCCTAAAACATTCTAACACGCTTGTATTAAGACTAATAAATCATTTAAAGAACTCATTTCCCCACAATCACATTAGAAAGGGGATCCTGTGTATCTGTTTAGATATTTATGCGGCTTGATTTCCGGCGTTATCCGTGCAGTGTCTGGTAGACGCGTGTTCGTGTCTGATACATCAGCACAAAGCTGCATTTTGACAGTGTGGCAGTGAAGTAACATCATAGTTCTTGACTCGTATTCATAAACAGCCGCCCACATTTTTTTTCCAAGCGTACACTAGTACAGGAACCTTGCTTTTGTGTAAAGCAGGGCCATGTTTTTGTCAGACTTCGCATGAAATTTGCTGGACTTCCTCTTTAAAGTTTTGCTCCGAGCTGTCAGAGCGTGTCAGGAGTGGGCACTGGATGCATGGCAGAAAGTTTCCCCTGCAGTTTTGGCATGCGTGGTTGCACAGCATGCGAGCTTGGAGGCAGTCTGATCTCCTGCCATGTTGAAGATATCTGAACGCGGTATAGTTTACTGATTAGACTAGAGGGAATGTGTGGTGTGTTTGCTGTTTATCATAAACACCAGGAAAGAGCCTGATTGTGTAAAGGTTCGGCTCTGTGTTCGGTCTGTCTGCTAGGCTGATGTGACTGTGTTCAGTTTTCCTGAATAACACAGGAAGGCTGATATGTTTTGGCGATATGAAATGTTGTTGATGTGTTCATCCATTATCACCATGCATTAGTAAGCCGGCTTTGTACCTTTATCCCACAAACAAGAGGTCTTGCCTGAAAGACGTCTTTGATGATTTATCACTTGTCAGGTTTCACAGAATGCTTAGCGGCTGCATGAGATAGCCACGCCCAGTAGGTCATGACCCATGCATTCTCTGAGTTTGTTATTTTCCCTGCCTGTTTTGTGCCATGTCCAGTTCCCCCTGCGTCTTGTTGTGAAGTATTTTGTATGTGAAGTATGTGAAGCCATTCTGTTAATTCCGGTTATTCTGATTTTGTCCTTGATTCCTGTATCTGCCTGTGATATCCTGCCTG
>JAOVVF010000039.1:22171062-22184030 GCA_028565595.1 Duopalatinus emarginatus | reverse complement strand
AACTGTTAATTAATGGAGCTGCGGCGGACACAACAGTGTGGATCTTTTAATGAGTAAGCACAAAAACTAAAGCAAGCACAACCTAGATAACCTAGAACCTAGATAATTAAACCTGTAACTCAAAACCTAGCAACAAGAGTCAAAACAGGAAACCAGTATGGACTTGTATAGCAATAAAAAAAAAAACTATAGGAAATTAACATCTGTGAGTAAACCAAACAAGGACACGGCGCATGGTAATGACCAAGAATAAAACCCTGAAGTGCCAGAAAACCTGGTATACCAGTCTAATATTTGGTAGGTCCTCCACTGGGCATGGACTCCACATTATTCTGTATACAATAAAGACCATACTTCCTGCAGAATGGTCTACTATTTTGTTCTATCCCAAGGTGCAGGATTTCTGTGTTTTATGGCATGTTGCATGACATCCCAGATGTGATCGATAAGATTGACATCTGGTGACAAATTTAGTTGTGAAAGTGCATTGTCCTGTTGAAAGAGGCCCAACCCATCAAAAGGAATGCATGATAGAAACAGGTGTAAGAAGGGACAGAATGAAAGAAGGGACATAAAGAGTTCACCTGTAAGAGACATTGTAGACGTACCAAAGGTCCCATGGAATGCCAGCTAAACAAACCCCATACCCCTATGGCGCCACCACCAGCCTGTGTATTTTGCATATTCTTATTTGTACCATAGGCTTTGATTAGAGATGAAAGCCAGGAAAAAAATTACAATGATGACATAAAATTATCGAACAGAGCTTGTGTGTACAGCGATGCATGAAATTGCTATATATTTTACAGTTTGGTAAAAAAAAACTGATAAGTCAGAGATCGTACAGCTCTTACATGCCATATAGTGAATGTTGTATTAATTTTTTTTTCCTAGCTTTCATCTCTAATCAAAGCCTACGGTACAGATAAGAATATACAAAATACACAGGCTGTTTAGCTGGCATTCCATGGCATTCCAAATGTAAATTCTCCCAAGTGAAAGTAAATCGACTGACCTTCTGTGCTTGGACACAGAGGAATATGACATCTGGATTTAACCCATCTACTCGATAAAACACACACTAGTGAATGCACACACTAGGGGGCAGTGCCTGGAGCTGGGGCGGTAACAGTTGAGGTCTTAGGTGCCTTGCACAAGGGCATTTTAGTCATGTCCGGTTGTTGGAGCTGGGAATCGAAACGACAAACTTTCGGTCACATAATCAGTCCCTGAACCTTAAGCCACGGCTGCCACTACACAGTCGTCTCCATCTGTCTTGGTGTAACCTTTCGATTTTCTTTATGAAGAGTCTGAGAGCATCTGTGCTGCCTCTTTTTCATTGACGGCCCTTTATCATTGTTTTTTTTTGGTATTTTATATATTCTTATCTGTACCGGTTTTTCTGCAATTTCAGTGTATATAAGGCATAGGTTCTCAGAAACAGGAAACTATACAGTGACGTGACATGCTGGGGCAGCTGGGTGTTGTAGTCCAGACATAAGCCAGAAAGCAAATCACCAGAGGATTTCATAGACGGTGAAAATCTGGCCGAACTTGCCTAATGGTCTTTATGTAATCTACATGTAATCCACACTGACTGCCCAATTAATGCTTAACAGTGGGTTTATGCAGTCTGTTCGGGATGAAAAGAACAAAACCGACCAGACAAACTTTGAGTTTTGATATTCAATTCTCTGCCTAAATCTACTGACAACAATGCATGTTGTCATTGCGTACTGAAACAACGCCCATGTCTGCATCTGTTCCTCCAGCAGTTCTGCCCTTAACCATTAAAATGATCTCACGACTACAGTAAACTCACTCACCTGCTGCTCCATGTTTGCTCTTAAGCCCTGTAATACAACACACATTGTATAAAAGCCTTAACCTAATAATATAACTACTATTCCATGTGGACTTGTGTCTATATAGCTGTGAAACAGACACAGCATGAACAAACACACAGCCTCGGTAAACACCACTGTACAGTTTATATAATTCACAAGATCTTCTCTTAACACTGAACAGCTTGTTGAAGTGAATGTCTAAACACACAGTGGCTGTATGGAGATTTACAATGTCAGAAACACTCAATTTGCTTCTTTAAGACAATGTAGAGCTGACAGTTTATGTAATAATACCTAATTTTATTGCCTTAAGCTCCTTATTTTTCACTTTCACTTTATGCCTAGTGAAAAAAGGCTTACAGCTTATTTTCTGTTTCATCACTGACATATGTAGATCCAGAGATATTTGAGATGAGTTTTACTTGCCCAGAGCAGGGGGGTGGGAAACCTTTATCTACAACACCCAGTGAGCAGATGAGGGTTAGGTTTCTTGCTCAAGGGCACATCAGTCGTGTCTTGTCGGTACGAGGAATCGAACTGTTGACTGAGTGATTCCGCTCACAGTGCTGGTTCCTTAACCACAAGCCCATGGCTGCCCCAATGTACAGTATATGGCTGTAAAGTATAAATGGTTGCAGCTTAGGTCTGCAAATTTAATCGTATTTTAATCACAAGTTAACATAACGAACTGTGACATTGTTTAGCTAAGATTAGATAATATGTTTATGTAAAATGATTATTTTATGCATTCACTTGGAGGAATAAGCACACCATAGCCTTTATGGCACAGCCCAGCATTAGCTCATACCCAGCATGATCTCATCACAAGTCAAAATGCAATAGAGAAGTCTGCTAGTGACAAAGCAACTACACGTAGGTCTTAATTCTATTATACAAGGGTTATATAGAGGTCCAACGAGCCACAGGCACTGTTTCCCGTTCTGTGTAATTTCACGCAAATGTGCCGGCGGTTTCTATCGTACATGAAGCACCGGTATTGACATAATTAATGATAACAACCTTAATCCATCTGATACGATGATGTTGCCTTTGTTTATAAAACATGCAGTTTGCATGCTTACTGATTATTATCACAAGTTAACACAAGCCATCCCCATGAAAATCAATCGCACGCTTTTACGGTCCTGGACTACAGAATCTCATTTGCTTTCATGACAGTATTGTGTAATATACAATATATATGCTAATGTTGATTTTTACTCTGTGTCACTCTCTAACCCGGTTTCTGAATCCCTGCTGTAGTTGGCTGCGTTCCTGGAACTGCACAGGACGACGCTGCATCATGGTTCCTCTGAAATGTAGCGAAAGGTCTGGTTCACACAGCATGACGACCTTCTGTGCTTTGAAGTGCCTCTGTGTACTGGGTTTTTTTTTAACACACTCCTCTGCATATGCATAACAACATAAAAACCTGCATGTATTATAAAAAAAAAAACGTAGAGTGGACATGTAGGCTTGTGATGCAGACTGTAAAAAATAAGATCTGATCTTCCACCAGGCTACCACTGAGGGCAGTGTGATTCGATAACCATCTAGAGATAGTGCCAAGGGCATTGACAGCGTGGTATTATATGGTAAAGGCATGGTACCACTTGTCAGCTAGAAGCAATGACCCCCTCCACACACACACACACACACACACACACACACACACACACACACACACACAAACAATCAGCAGATGGCCCATTTTCTCCTCGCAGTAGCTAGCAGAGGCTCGGAGGCAGTGCTGTGCAAGGATACACCATTTATCTATATCCACAGCTGTAGGGTCAGTGTGTGATCAAACACATGTGTGGCAGAGAAATGAATCAACCCAGGTGAGTTAATTCAGTATAACGTTTATGTGCCTCATCTTCACAAGATGAGAAAAAACATGGCCTGTAGGTTTGTGGTGTTCAATGCAAATGCTTGAAATTGTGAGATGCTCTCAGTTTACAATAATACAGAATATACATATAAACTTACCACTGCTCTGCCAGGTTCTCAGTTTACTTTTGTCTCTGACTGTAATATTGACAGAAGTGCAAAATACATAAGCTGGTGGTGGATACATAATGGTATGGTGTTTGTTTAGCTGGCATTTCTAATTTCTAATGGGACATCTGATACGTCTACAAACGTCTCTGACAAGTGGACGCTATGTGTGCCTCCTTTCTGACACCCGTTCATGTCTTGCATTCATTCTGACAGGTTTGGCTTCTACTGACAGGACAATGCATCACTAGACACCTCTAGAGACGCCAAATTATGCATACAGAAACGCTCATTTTTTGGAGTCACCAGTATCTCAACTACATCAAGCACAGCTACGCAGCGTGCTGTGGAAATCCTACACTTCTGATTACAACATCATTGTGGACAGTTCTGCAGGAAGTCTGGTGTTTATTAACTACAGAATATTTCTACAAGCTTGTGGAGTCCTCCCCCCATGGGGGACCTACCAAGTAGACTTAGTGTATATACAATGTGGCCAAATGTTTGTGGACACCTGACCACTACACCCACATGTAGCTCTTCCACAAACTGCTGCCATAAAGTGTATAAAGTACAAACTTTTCCTTAACTGGAACTAAGAGGCCCAAACCTCAGCATGACAAATTCTCTGTGCACAAAATAAGCTCTTTGAAGAAGTTCCAAGTGTGGTGTGGAAAAACTTATGTCCTGCATAGAACCCTATCCTCAACCCCATTGAATGCCCCTGGGATAAACAGGAATTCCAACTTCACCCCAAATTTCTACCCCAGTGCCTGACCTCACTGATGCACTTGTAGTGAAATGGGCAAATCCATTTCTCAGAGAAGTGAAGAAATGGGATGAAAATGATTGGTACACTGTAAAAAATAAGTAGTTCCTTATTTATTACTCCAAGAACCAAGAGGCTCCTCCAAGAACTCAAATGTTCCTCAATGCTCAAAGAGGTGCCAAGAGGAACTTTTGGGATTTCTCAGTATAAAATCAGGTTCCTCAGAGAACCCATTAGGATTAAGCTTTCTAGAAGATCTTTATTTGTATATAACTAGGAAGGTTCCTTAAAGCACCTTGAGAGGTTCCTCCATAGTTTAAAACTGAAGAACCTTCAAAAGTTCCTCAAGAACTTCCTTTTCGTTTTAACAGTGTATGTTGGAGATGCTTGAGAAATCCCTCTAGTAAGAATTGGTCTTTATCAGTTAAGGGAGAAATGGCTATACTGATCACCCACGGCTGACGGAAAACCACTGCTTAGCACTTCTGGACAATAATTTGTTTAAGTAATATCACCACTCTCAGAGGAGCTGCTTGGGGTTAAGAAATTTTAATCCTCGTACCTGACAAGTCTCAGATGAAGTGCCCTTAAGCAGGGCACCTAACCCCCATCTGCACCCCGGGCACTACTGATAAAGAGGCTGTCTACCGCTCTGGGCATGTGTGCTCACTGCACCCTAGTGTTTACTAGTGTGTATGTGTGTGTTTCACTGCACGGATGGGTTAAATGCAGAGGTGAATTCCACTGCACAGCGGTCAGAAAAAGTATCTTACTTTTATTTCAGCACCTGGGCATTTTTTCTAACAAGCTAGCTAGGTTAATTATTATATTATAATCATTCATTTTTTTTAATGAAACCGTTACTAATATGTGTGTTATTAACATGTTTTAGTTAGGTGCTAGCTAGATGAAAGACATCGTAGGCTATGCCTTTAAATCTCTGAAGCCGATATAACGGATTGTGGAAACATTTTAATGCTGCGGCTACAGACTTACATCTTGCAGACAGGATGCAAGTAAAAGTGAACCATTTGCCTACTGTGGAATGAGGAATGTGGCCTCCACTTAACCCATCTGTGCAGTAAAACACACACACTAGTGAACACTAGGGGCAGTGAACAAACTTGGGCAGAGCAGAGGGCAGCCTGGGTTAAGGTTAGGGTTGGGGTGCAGTGTGTTGGGTGCTCCGTGATGCTGCAGTTGGACCCTTTTGCAATTCATGTGGCAATATATGAAGTCATTTGAGTACCTGAATGTAGTAAATGAGCAGATTATAACATTAATAGATGTTTTTCTTTCCTGATAGCACAGGCATATTTCAGGATGGCAATGCCAAGATACCAAACAGTGAAAGAGTGATTCAGGGAACATGAGGAATCGTTTTCACACATGAACTGGCCAGAGTCCTGACTGAAAGTCATTGGGATGTGTTGAAGAACACTTACCTGCCTGATCCACCCTATATATTCTTGGGGTCTCATGACCCAACAGGGACCTGGACACCATAACAGACAGATGTAGAAACCATGAATCAGATGAATTACTAAACTTTTTTTTAGTAATTATTTATTAACTATAAATCATTCTCTGGTTGCTTGCACTTGTTATTTATAATTTATTTATAATTGCACTCTATCTATCATCTGGGTGAAACAAATATTCAGCTTCAAATTCTGAATCTGAATCTAAATATCTGTGTCGCCCAAATGAGGATGGATTCTCTTATGAGTCTGGGTCCCCTCAAGGGTTCTTCCTCTTGTCATCTCAGGGAGTTTTTCGTTGCCACTGTCTCTGCCAGGCCTCTCTTCAGGGATAAAATTTCTATAAATGTATAACCCGTTTTGTTATATCTATAAGGCTGCTTTGGGAGAATATCCATTGTTAAAAGCGCTATACAAATAAAATATGAATTGAATTGAATTTACAGAATGGTTCGACTTCTAGACTCCTCAGCCAAAAATAAATGTTGGAGTCATTGCTATGTGAGATGTTCAACATAACCTAAGCTATAGTGGTCCAACAGAATATGTCTGCATGCTATTTTTTTTTAAGCCAGGCAGTGCATTGCTACGCAGGACATTTTTCTGTAGACTATATTTTCACTTAAAGTGTGATTTAACACTAAAATTGCAGGCAATAGAAGCTCAGAGAAAAAGAAACCCTTCTACATTGAGTATTAAGATGTGGTACAAATGAAAGAAGGTGAAACTGATAACCCAGACACATTTGTGTGTAAAAAGCTAATTGATATTGATTTATGTGCACTGTTACAGACTGAGGGTTACAGGTTCAATAGTGTACTACGCAAACATGTCCATATTAACCAGGCCATTTCTCACATCGGCCTGACTAATATTATCACTATCTCATGATCATGATGTCAGTGACTATAATAGCACTAGGCCAAAGCTAAGTGGTTGCTCCTTCGGCTGTTGTGTGATCTGGTGGTGTTTAAGTGTTTCCATTTATTAGCTTTGCTTTCTCTTTCTCTCGCGTCCTCATCTGTCGTTCATGCTGACAGGTGCATAGACCATTAGAGACGTTTCTCTTCTTTACAGAAAAAAACACCTTTAATGCAGACAGATTAAATGGGCTTTGAACAGATGTCTAACTTTTTGAGGTTAACAAAATAAAAAGTAATATTTTCATTCTGTTATTTTTTTTCTAATGGAATAAAGAGAGCCATCAATATCTCCTGTTGCTGGCTGTGCTGTTGCTTGTTGCTATCTTTAGACTGCTGCCAATTTGCACTGGCAGAAGCTTTCGTTTCTTCAAGTAAGCAACCGAGTACTTCTGTAATGCCTTAGCCATACGCCAGGACATCTAGGTGAATTCTGAAACAGATCGCAAAGATGTCCTGGTTTGGGTCTTTAATTATTATCTTTTAACCCATCTGACCTGCTACCTATCCAGTTGAGGCTACACGATGCTAAAAATAATAAAAAGTCTTCAATATTTAGAAAGGGACCTGCCTGAATCACCTGCAATTTGATCACCGTTCAGCCTAAACAGCTGCCAAAACCGCTCTGACCCATCAAAGCTCCACAAGACCTCTGAAGGTCTTCTGTGGTACCTGACACTGAGACATTCACATGTCCTTCAACGGATATTCTGTAGGATCAGAAGTTTGCGCCCATGAACATCAATAAGTCTTGGGCAAACATGACCTTGTCACCAGGTTCAGCAGTTGTCCTTTCTTGGACCATCTTGGTAGGTACTAACAACTCTGGAAACATCCCACAATACCTGCTGTTTTAGAGATCGTCTGACAGAGGATTCCTAATAATCTCTCTCTTTCTCTCTCTCTCTATCTATCTATCTATCTATCTATCTATCTATCTATCTATCTATCTATCTCTGTCTTTCTTTCTCTCTCACTGTGTTGAGCTACACGTTATGCCTGCTGCCTGATCCTCAAGGCCCTCTGGACCTGCCTGGCTCATCACGATGCTCTATTTCTTCTTAAAGCCTTATACACTCGGGAACCACTCTGCTCCTGCTGAACTTTAGATATTGTCTATCTTGTCAGAGTTTCTCTTGTTTCCTACTACCTCCTAAAAACATGCCAGATGGCGGACTGACAGTGCTAAGTTGCTCCTCACTGCGAATGAACGTGTGAGTGTGTGTGCATAGTGACTTGTGAAAACCTGCTATTCCATCCAGGGGTATATTCCGACTTCACGCCCTGTGTTCCCAGAATAGTTCCGGATCCCTGACCACATTAACTGGGATAAAGCAGTTATTCAAGATGAATGGATGAATTATATACATACAGTTCATCATTCTAATAAACCCACTGCCAAACCCACTACCATGTTTTATGGAGGACTGACAACCAATGACATCCAATCTGAACTGCTGTAGATTGCTTTATTTATGAGAAATTCACAGACATACCAGCTAACAGGAATTAAGATCAGTGGCCACTGATTTGTAAAGAATCTGAGAGTGTGTGGTGTTTTATTCTGGCCAAGGACAAAAGAATTCCAACATCGGTTTGGACTGATGTAGTGTGGCCAAGGCATGAGTCACACTGGACAATAGGTTCTGCCATATGCAATGAATCAGACCGATACCCAGTAATCAGGGATGTAATTATACACATTATCCTAAACAACAGAAATGCATCAAACAGAATACACTATTACTCTAACATAATACTTCCGCTGTCCACTTTATTAGGAACACCTGTCTGTTACAGCAGCACAATGCACAAACTCATGTTCGCTTGTAAAGATTGATTATATGAATTACTATATCCTTCCTGGCAGCTCGAACCAACCTTTTCCCCTAACCTCTATCATCAATGGGGCGTTTCAAACCACAGAAATATCACTTTTTTTTTTATAATTTATTTATTTATTTACTTTCCTGCACCATTCTTTAAAACTCTAAAGCCTGGTTTGTGTGAGATTCCCAGGAGATCAGCCGGTTATGAAATACTCCAACAAGACCATCTGGTACCCATAACCATGCCAAAGTCAAAGCCACAGAGATTAGACGTTTTCTTTATTATGATGTTTGATCTAACTAGAGTTGTGTCAGCATGATGTTTTTGCCATGTGCTGCTGCCACATGATTGGCTGATCAGTTGGCTAAGCAGGTATGTTTCTAATAAAGGGGACATTGGGGTAAGTATCCCAGCGCTTAGATTAAATAGTGACCCTTTCATGCAGTGAACCACACACATACATACTAGTGAGCACACCCCCTTGAGGTGCTAGGTTCCCTTGCTCAAGGGCACTTGTCGAGTCTTGTCGGTTGCGGCGTTCAAAGCTGGAACCTTTTGGTTCCTTAACCACAAGCATACGGTACAGGGAACAGGCACACTCCCAACACCTCATGACCACATTACTCACTTTGTTGTGAGTCCTAATGCAGCGGCCTGCTTTATTACAGCGACAACAGTAGTTTTCAGCTTTAAGAATAATGAGTCAGAGCTTCCTGCCCACTCTGCTGCATTTTAACACCATTCATCCACATACTCACCTCCACTATCAATCTAAAACACTCGTTTTTCTGACTGCCTTTAAGAAAGACCACAAATTTTCTTGTGCATGATCTTATGTCCCTCCAGTTCATGTGATATTAGGAAATGGACTAATGGACAAAAGTATTTAGACGCCTACACATTACACCTACAGGAGCTCTTATGACATCTTGTTCTTATGAAATCCACATGCACTATTAGAGTAGTGGTCCTCCCTTTGCAGTTATAACACCTTCCAATCTTTTGGGAAGGCTTTCTACAAGATTTTGTATATTCATCACAAAGAGAATTTGTAAGGTCAGACAATGATGTTGGATGAGAGGGCCTGGCTCACATTCTAGTTCATCCTAAAGGTGTTTGATGGGGTTGCGGTCAGAGCTCTGTGTGGGCCAGTCACGTTCATCCACACCATAATCACCCAACCATTATGGACCTTTCTTTGTGCACTGCTGTACAGCCATGCTGGAACAGAAAATAGGCCTTCACCAAACTGTCCTCACAGCATACATCTTTCAAAAAATGTCTTGGTCCCATCACTGGGACTAAGGGGCCACTTAGTAGCAATATGACTGAATGTAGTGTAGTTAATGCGTAGGAGACTGAGTGCGTTGGGCCAACTGTAAGGTTTGGTGGAGAAGATATAGTGCTATGGGTTTGTTTTTTAGAGCTTGGTGTAGACCCCTTAGTTCCAGTAAATGTTAATATTAATGCTTAGACCAACTCGATATTAATGCCTGTGGATTTACAATGGGACGTCATAAAGGCTCCTGTAACGTGTAATGTGTAAGTGTGAATACGTTTGTCCATATAGTGTAAGAATGCTTCTTAGACAATTTGATCATTAAACATGATCTTGACTTTTGTCACAGGGTTTATCCACTCTTACCCATATAATATGAAGCAGCAACTAGGCCATGCATTTGCATTTTGCACAGGCAGGAGAAACCACACGTATTAAACATGATGACATAACTTCCTGCCATGCAAAATGCATGCAACGCCAGTATACTCAATACAGATTATATCGCTTATATTGACTAATAATAAGCACTGATATATCTTATCTGCACTTTTGTGTGTTTACTGACTTCCACACGTCAACCTGTAATCAACATTTAGACAGACGTTTAGTGTATTTACTGTTAAACCAGGTCCACTGAATGACTTGCTGTTTGGATCTGGCTACTTCCTTTTTGCATAGGAACTGTTCCATTACTGAATCAAGGCCCTATTCTAATTCCAATCAGATCTTGAACCTGAGTTCCTGTAATCGTCTGTGTGCAGTTTGCTTATTCTCTCTGCATCTGTGTGGGTTTTCTTCAAGTTCTCGTTCCTTTAAAAAAACATGCAAGTAGGTGGACTGGCTACAATAAATTTTTACGCGATGTGTGAACGTGAGTGTGCACGATACACTGCCATTTAATCCAGGGTCTGTTCCTGCCTCATGTCTAATGTTCCCAAGAGCCCTGTGACCCTGTGTGTGTCACACAGCTTCAGGGATCTGGGGTTGTAGGTTCGAGCCTAGCTCCAGGCTCTGTCTGTGAGGAGGTTAGTGTGTTCTCTCTGTGTCCATGAGGGTTTTCACCAGGTGCTAAACATATAAACATACATAGAAGGCTAACTGGATATGCTAGGTGTGAGTGTGTGATTGAATGGGTGTGTGTTTGTATGTGGTACCCTGTGTTACCAGGGGGTATTCCTGACTTGTGCCCCGTCATTCCAGGTGTGCTCCGGACAAACCCTGATGGAGTAAGTGGATAAGATAAAGACTGACTGACTAATATAGCCAGATATAGGACATAATTGACCTTCATGGACACTGATGTCCAGTGGGGAATTATTCCTGAATCCTGATATTTCCATAGTAATGCTAGGTTTGGGGAATGTTGCTATTTTGTCACTATGATCCTACAGCCTGAGACGCAGAATAGAGACATTATCATGTCCTCCTTATTCCCTAATGTGTGGCATTTGTAGAAACTCAGAAAGGTGTGATTTTCCCCACGCATGTTTGTGCTCGTGTGACTCCGTTGTCTTACCGTGCGTGTCTTTATAGTGGGGGGTGTCGGTGTCCTGTAACGCATCTGTCCACCCGTCCTCCTCCTGTCCCTCTTTCAGCTCGGCATGTCCAGCAGAGGCCGATCCGGGAGGAGGAGCGCGCATGCCGCCGGCCCCTGCACCGCTGGCTCTATCGCTCGCCTCCGCACAGCTGTCCGAGTTGGAGTCTCCGGTGGTGCTGTAGAACGGGTTCTCGCTGCTGTCGTCTCCCGACTCGCCGAACACGTCGTCCGAAATCTGCAAGCTCTCGTAGCGCGAGCGGGCCGCCTCGAGCAGCGACAGCGCCCTCCGCCCGCACTCCGCCATCACGCGTCAGAGCCGGTGCACGGCTGAGCGAGATACGGCGACCGCAAGTGAGTCCGTGACGAGCCCAAGAAGCTCCAGCATGCGGTCCGACTTCCACGCAGCCTCACTCTCCCGTTAACGCACGCGCGGAGCTCGTCGTGTCTCCCGGGGCTGTCACGAAACAAACCAGACGAGAGCTGTTCCCATTGACTGTAGTGCTGAAACACCGGCTCTGAAACGCGTGACGGAGCGCACAACCGGAGCGTGTACCAGAGCATCCGATTGGGGCGTCTCTCTCTCTCTCTCTCTCTCTCTCTCTCTCTCTCTCTTTCCTCAGAAATCACCTGACTCTCCCTCACCCGCTCAGCCAATAGCATTATTCCCTAAACCAACGTCAAGCCTCCTCTTGTCCCACTGGGATTTTACGCATACATCCACGATTCATACTAATGACTATATACCCCTGTAGACAGTGGATTATTTACCCCAGGCTATTGTTTATTTACTATATTATTACTACTGTGCTGTTTTATCTGTAGGCACTCATTTATACTGTCCATAAACAGAGCTACATACTACAGGCAGCTTTATTATAGGCTAATATCTGTCTTAATATTAGGTATAAATATCTTTATAAAAGTGGTATTTAAGTAAACTAAATTATTATTATTATTATGCGCTCTATAAAACATAATAATAATAATAAAAATAATAATTATTATTATTGTAGTTTTATTATTATTATTATTATTATTATTATTATTATTATTATTATTATTATTGCACATAGCGCTCTATAAAACATAATAATAATAATTATTATTATTATGTTGTTGTTTTGTTATTATTATTATTATTATTATTATTATTATTATTATTATTATTATTATTATTATTATTGCACGGAGCGCTCTATAAAACAATAATTATTATTATTATTATTGTTGTTGTTGTTTTGTTGTTGTTGTTGTTTTGTTATTATTATTATTATTATTATTATTATTATTATTATTATTATTAT
>JAOVVF010000039.1:22121250-22137844 GCA_028565595.1 Duopalatinus emarginatus | reverse complement strand
GCACACACATGCACACACACACTTGTGAACACTAGGGGGCAGTGAACACACTTGTCTAGAGTGAAGGGCAGCCCCAAACCACAGCCCTTGGGGAGCAGTTGGGGGGTTAGGTGCCATGCCAAAGGGCACTTCAATCGTGTCATGTCTGTTGCTGGGATTGAACCTGGTCAAAGGGCCGGTTCCATAATCACAAGGCGACGGCTGTCCACTGCATTACACTTATTATTATGTGTTATCTCAGGACAGACAATGTTTACACTGCTTGATGTGTAGTAAAGTCTAAGCTGATGGTATTACTGTTTGGCAGTTTAATAAACTAAATTTTAAATTGGTCATGACCTTCAGAGAACATATTAAATATTTATAATGTCCAGCAACAGGACTGAGCAGCTGAGTTCCTGTAATATCTCACTGCTTCACTGCTGGATTTATTCCTTTGTGCCACCAGAAGCATGTCATAATGGTCAAGTTCTTATTAAATTGTCCTTATGATTTGGGAGCCATTTATGTTCTTTTAACTTTCGAAAATCTCATTTTTCTCTATCATGTAATCACAGATTCAAATAATGTGTTAAGAAGTGTCATGGTGGTGCAGTAGGGGCAGCGGTGGCCCTGTGGTTAGGTCATGAGACCAGAAAGTTTAATCCACCCAACAGATACGGAATGACTGTCCCTTGTGCCTTGCTGTCCCTCAAGGGAGCAAGACACCTAACCCCCAACTGCTCCCTGGAAGTCATTGTTTGGGGCTGCCACCTGCTCTGGCCAAGTGTGTTCACTGCCCCTAGTGTTTACTAGTGCGTGTGTTTCACTGCATGGATGGGTTAAATGCAGAGACTACATTTCTCTGTGTGCAAGCACAATAAGCAAATAGTTCACTTTCACTTTCACAAGAAAGGCCCAGGTTCATTTACCTGGACTGGTGACTATGGAAAATTGTATGTTCTTCCTGTGTCTATGTGGGTTTCCTCTGGGTGCACTGGTTTTGTCCCACAGTCCAAAAACATGGTGAACAGAAGATACTAAATTGCCCCAGTAAGTGGGTGTTCCTGTGCTGCAAAAGACTTGTGACATGTCTAGGGTATTTCCATAATTTTGCACAGACTGCAGTAACCCCAGTACAATGGTGAGGTGTGAATCCATCTCATGCAACAATATCTGAAATGTGTGAAAGGGACAATAAGTACATTTAATAAAAAAAATATTTTTGAATAATCATATATTTCTGAGTCTCAGGAAAGTCAGGGTTGTACATCGAAGGTGTACCTCATCAGTTAATATCACAATGTCATTAAAAACAAAACAAACAAATAAATAAATCAGAGATCTTATTTTTCCTTTTCCTGTGATCAGCAAATTTGATGATGCAAGTTCCTGTTGAACATGTGACTTTTGGAATATTCCAAAGGTTTTACAGAGTTGAATGTGTTCACAGGGTTGAGGGAAAGTTGTGGGAGTGATATGTACATGTAATGGATGACTCATGGAAACTGATATTTCAGGCATGACATATTAAACGGATTCCAACTGTAATGTTAAAATACGATATTTGAACTATTTTGCATATTACGTCTGACGGTATAGTTATAGTGTATTCAAACTGCTGTAAAGGTTTTATTAATATTTTAAGTTATTTATCTAGTGTGTGAGTGTGAATGTGACTGTCTGTGTGCCTGCCCTGTGATAGACTGGTGACCTGTCCAAGGTGTTTCGCTGCCTTTTACCCTGTGATCGATAGATGATGGCTAGATGGGGCAGACATGGCCTTGTGGTTAGGGAACCCCGCAATGGACAAGACACGACTGAAGACACTTAATCCCCCCCCCCCCAACTTCTGCTGCCCGCTCTGGGCAGGTGTGTGTTCACTGCTGGCTGGTGTCAACTAAGTGTGTGTTTCACTGTAAAAATGGGTTAAATGCGGAGGTCACTTCACAGGCAAATAGTACTTTCACTTTCACTTTCCAGCACCTCCTACAACCCAGTAATAGGATGAATGAGTGAATGTATCTAAAGTATGCACATAGGTGGATGTAAAGGACACTGTACTCTGAATATCATTGCAACCCAAATGGCACCTGGATTACGATGCCACACATGAGAGTACAGTAAAATGAGATGATTGTAAGTGAGACAGCGCAGCACGATACTATACATATTTAGGTGGTTGGTGTGGTACAGTGGTAACATCATTGGGTTTCCGTGTGAGAGACCTGGGTTCGATTCCCGATCTGGGCAGCCAGTCTGTGCTACACCAATAAGGGTCCTTGGGCAAGACTCCTAAGACTACGTTGGCCTACCTGTAATACCAATAACCTTGTAAGTCACTCTGGAAAAGAGTGTCTGCCAAATGCCGTGAATGTAATGTAAATTTAGGTAAATACAATACAATAGGTCTACTGGATCATGCGTTACACAGTATATACTACTGATATGGAACGTGTGTAAACTCTCTATGCAGCCTTAAATAGTAGTATTTGAATAGATAATAGTACAGTGAAGACGTTGTATGTTTTTAATCACAGGTTCTTATAGTAGTGGTTTGGTGTCTGTTTAATCAGCTGTTGATCAGTTCAGCTGGGGTTTGGATTGTCTTGTGCTAACTGCCTCATGTGCTAATTCAACGCCAACCTTTAAATACCAATACTGTAAAAATAAATTTATCAATGAAAGCTGTAAGAGTGTTAAACATGTAAATACGTCTTTCTGTGTGTGTCTAATTGTGGCACTCGACATTTTGAGAACAAAAGCGACTGTCTTCGGCGTGATTTCTGCAGCATTGTGGGGGAAAAAGGCTCAGCGGGCCACTTTGTTTGGATTAATTTGTAGGTTCGGCTTCCTTCGATGCTGCTGTGAGGATGCACACAATTAGTCCCTTAATGATAGAGGAGCCAAAGGGAGTGTGGCCTACTGAGAAGGCTGCACACTTTTCATTGTGTGGAGGAGGCAGCCTGGGTTAAAGCAGCTCACTCGTCTGCACTCTGTACTGCATCTGTTGGAGGAATTCAAAATCTTAAATGGATGCTCATTACGTTCGGTGCTCTAGTTGAGGTTTTTATGTGCAGTATTGAGGATTATGTTTTCTATTACATTGAGAAATTTAGACCACATACATGATGTACTGTTGATACTTCGGGTTGTTCTAATGATAAGAGATAAGCATGCAGATTTAACCAGAAATATGTATAGTATATCTAGAAAAAGACAAGATATTCTCATTTCAGTTTTTTTTATCCTGTTCTAGTTATGTGATCATACAATTAGATGATTAAAATCTGTTGGCCGCACTGTCTTATCAACACTCTCCGTACTAGGTCTCTGTCTCCCCAATCACTCCTGTGCAGGTTTGAAAGTGTTACATTTGTGATGGCGGTGCAGGAAAAATGGCTGGCCCACTTGTGATTGCAGTGAAAAAGGTTCAACAATCGACACTGTATAAGAGCTAAAGCCTAAAATTCGATTAACGAAGTAGTTCTTTGCTGACTCCGCCTCCGTATCTGCACTGGAAAAACACCACCAGTTGAAAACTGAACAACTGATTTACATATTTTTTCATTATTATACCATAAAAAGTATAATTAGGGAAGTAGCTATTATAAGAACTAATAACTGATAAGTATTTAAATGAATGCTATTTAAAAATTAAATAATAAAATACATTACATGTGCAATTACAAGCTATTGCATATCAGGCCTATAGGCTAAATAGGGCTACTATGTCAAAGTGAAGTCACTCATTGTCCACCGAGAAATCTGACCTCCACATTTAACCCATCTGTGTGATGAAATGCAGACACTAGGGGTAGTCGTAGTCACACCTTCTGATCACAAGGCAGGTTCCTTAACCACAAGCCGACGGCTGCCCACACAAAGAATCCAATATATATAAAAAAAAAATGTTACTTTTTTACTTTTGTAGCTCTGGGAAATTCAACAAATAATCTCCTGTACTTCAATCAAGCTGAAATGTTTCATGTGAATGAAATGATTTAAACCATGGAGTAAAGCCAATGCTAATTTAATTCTAGTAAAATGCTGACTACATAATTCAAGCTAGTAGATTATTTGTTTAACATTGGTATTGGATGTAGTTTACATGATGCATTTACATTTTTATAAAGAAATATAAATTATTTTCATGAATTTGTTTTGAACATATTTTAAGTCTAAGACTGAATTGTTTGGACTCTATAAAGGAAACCAAATACAGCATTCCAGAAAAAAGAACCAGTATGCTGATTTGGAATTGGGATTGCTTTGCTGTAGCAGGACCTGGCCAGCTCACCATCATGGAATCCACCATGAATTCTAACATGTATCAGGGGGTGCTTGAGGAACATATGAGACGATCTGTAAAAAAAATTAAAGCTGAAGCAGAACTGGACCCGAAAACATACCAGTGAAATCACCAAGGACTTGCTAAAAAAACTAAGAAATGGGGAGTCCTGGATTGTCATTAATGCCATTAAGATGCTGTGGGGTAAATTTTCCTCAGACCGATGTCAGAGACTGGTAGATGGCTACAAGAAGCGTCTCACTGAAGTTATTTCAGCCAAAGGGAGTGACACTTGATATTAAGGGGTAGGGAGTTGTAAGTTTTTTCTTACTTAGAATATGCATTTTTTTGTTGACATATTTTGTTTAATGAGTAAACAAGGTTAAATTTTGTTGTTTAACTGCAATTAAATCACTTTTATTTAATAAAAGAAAGATTAGACATTGATATGTGAATATATCTTAATAAAAAAGGGGGTGTCCTAATTTTTTCAGGTTTCGGGAAACACTTGTAATGTTAGATCTGGCTTTTTTAGGATTTTTTTTCAGTTTGTCCCACTTTTGGGGAATCCTCCAGTAGATTGTTTCCATGTCAGACACTTGTAGGTAGAACTTTTCCAAGTGTTGACCTATTTAAAGAACACACATAAGCCTTTTTTTCTGTGAGTGTATTGCTCATGTTAATGTAGGCCCTTGATAATTCCTTCCTCTGAGACTCACATAGCTGTACACAGCTGATACTTAAAATGTCTAAAACCAAACCACCCACTGTACCTGCAGTAATAACTAACATTAGTATTATATAACCACACAGACATATCGATCTCTACTGTACTGATATCTACATTTCTGTACTTCATTTCATCCTTTTCTCCTAGATAATATGCTGCTAGACAAAACGTAAGCATTTTCAAAACAGTCGAAACTGAATGAAAAGGTCAGCCGTCTTGTGTTGACCTGCTGGGGTGGCTGGAATATGCAACCTCTTTATCTCGCTGAACCTCAGCACTTAAAGTGTGTCTACTGAATATGTGAGACATCAGGCGTGGGTGTTCTCCACACAGGCGTAAAGGCCACATGAATTAGTCCTTCGCCACCGTGTTCCTTCAGAACAGACAGAGTGACATTTGATGTCATGTTTGAAATAAAAAAAGGATTATGAAGCAAGTGGAATTCATCCTAAAATCTTATAGAAGTCTGTCTTCAAGTCATATTTTATGTTGTGCATAGGATGTAATAGTGATTTGGTGAGTCGTTGGTCTATTGCTTTCATAAACAGGCAGACATCATAAAGCTTATGCGTACATTATTTATGAATTAGATATAATAATATTTTATATACACTAAAATGCCAGGAAAACTGGTCAGACAAGCCTATGCAAAATACATAGGCTGGTGGTGGCTTGATAATGATATGGGGTTAGTTTAGCTGGTATTCTATTGGACCTCTGGTATGTCTACTAACGTCTCCGACAGCTGAATGCCGTTCTTTTAATACATTCATTCTGATGCGTCTGGGCTCTTCCAACAGGACAATGCGTCATCATACACGTCTAGAGATGCCAAATTTTGGTTTGAGTTCAGGGTTTGACATTCCTAACAAAGTCACCAGATCTCAACGTTATCGAACGCATCTGGGATGCCATGCAATGCTCTGTGGAATACAACAGAATTGGAAGTGTGGACTGTATTTCCTACAGAATATTTCTACAAGCTTGTGGAGTCCATGCCCCATAGAGGAACTACCAAGTATCCCTTGCACCCAGTGTATATTCATTGTGGCATCATTTCGTCTGTAGTTGTTGGCTCCTGTATTATACCGGTTCGAGTGGTTGGAGTTGTTAATTCAGTTGTTCCTGTTGTCGATGGTGCTGTAGTTGTTCAGTGGTAGTGGCTAGTTTTGTTGTTGGTATTACAGTTAAAGGCTGTTGTCATTTCCTCTGTAGTTGGTGGAGTATTTTACAGTAAAAATCAATATCAATATCAATAATATATCAGTAAAGAGCTGTCGCCTCATAGCAAGACGACCCGGGTTTGATTCACAGTCCGGGCCGTTCTGTGTGGAGTTTCCTCGTGCTTGAAGTAGGTTTTTTTTCTGGGTACTCCGGTTTTCTCCCACAGTCCAAAGACATGCATGTTAGTTTGATAGGTCACTCTAAATTGCCTATAGATGTGAATGTGTGTGAGTGGTCTTGACAAGAGAAGTCTATCTGTAATATATAAAAGACTTTTCCTGCCATGAATATAGCCCAAATAAATAAATAACTTCCACATCAGAATACTTGCAAGTAACATATATTTACATACAGATATGTTGTAGTTACAAGCCCAACAGCAACATGACTCATGACACAAATACACGGTTTAAAAACAAGGCTCAGGCTTATGTCTTTCTAGCCCACACTGTAGATTCATGCAGACTACACTGAAAAAAAACAATACGTGATCTGTCAGATTTAAGAGAAAATATATATGAGTGGTATAGTGTGCATAAACATATTTATTCTCTTACAAAACAGAATTTCTTTATTATATGAAATAATATTATATTATATTATATTATATTATATTATATTATATTATTACATTTAATTTGAACAATTATCTATACTTATAATAAATTTAATTTATACAAATATCTACGCTACTATTATACACTGATCAGCCAGAACCACAAAACCAACACAAAATGAAAAACAATAATTATCTTATTACAATAAAACCTCTCAAGGGGTGGCATAAATTCAGATAGCACGTGAACAGTCAGGTCTTGAAGGTGATATGTTGGATGCATGAAAAATGGGCAAGTCTAAAGATCTAAGTGACTTTGACAGGGGCCAAATTGGGATGGTTAGATGACTGGGTCAGAGCATCTCCAAAACAG
Source organism: Duopalatinus emarginatus (assembly GCA_028565595.1). Taxonomy (NCBI): domain Eukaryota; kingdom Metazoa; phylum Chordata; class Actinopteri; order Siluriformes; family Pimelodidae; genus Duopalatinus; species Duopalatinus emarginatus. Next base: position 22,130,691 of record JAOVVF010000039.1, on the reverse strand, counting down.
AAGATCCTGTGGGGTGAGTCCAGTGTACAGTAATTAAAACCTAACAAAAGTGGGCCCACATTAGGGGTCATGGGTGCCTTAGGCTCACTAAGGTGCGTGGGGGGTGAAGGCTAGCACGTCTGGTCTGATCCCACAGATGATCCACACAAGGATCTATGTCTTGGTACCAGATACCACAACACACCACCAGAGGTCTTGTGGAGTTTTAATGTGCCTTAATGAGTCAGAGCTGATTTGATGGCTGCTTTGGCAGGTGGTGTTAATGTTATGGCTGATCAAAGTACACATTACAGTAGTATGTATGTAACAGGTACGTATATGTATATTTGATTTACGTACTACTTATATGGTATACTGTAAATGCAATATTCTTAAATGTTCTTAATGACCATCATAAATAGTTTTTTTGTTATTTGTTTGTTTTAGTGTAACGGTTACAGTTTTCCTGTTTACCATGTTTGGTATTCAGCAGAAACTCAGCATGAACACAAGTAGAGCATTGCAAATGTGAAAGACTGTAAAAAATTAGAAATCATGAATGCAGCTGCCGGCATACCTTTACCACCACCACCCCTCTCTCTCTCCCCCTCTGTGTGTGTCTAATGGCTTACGCCCACATAATTTCTATTATGGCATCAATGAAAGCACTGCTATTGACAGATTTTAGTCATTACACAGTATATCAACACTAGCCATCTCATCCCTTCAGTCCTGCAATATAATTAGAAATATATTGGTGCTACACTAGTTCAAAATTACATAGTTCAAAATCTAATTTTTTGGCCTAATGAGCCAAAAAAGCCATGTGCTATTCTAATCACCTCATTATAGTAGCAGGGAATGTGCATGGAGCAATACATGTCGAATGGGGTATGCAATGAGGGATGCGTTACATAATTTAAGAATGGCTTCACATTTCCTGCATTACTTTGGTAGGTCTTTGGTAGTGAGCTCTCAGACGAATTTTCATTATGTTTCTGAAACAATATTGTCCTGAGTTTTCACATGGAGAAAATTTTGGATCGATTATTGTCACCTTCTTAAACAATTTTTTAGCAATTTTTTTTTGCAAAAATCATCTCCTTATGATGCAGATAAAATCGCCTACACCCTCAGCTGATCAGATCTTTAATTCTACTCCTTTAGTATAACGGCCTATGTCAAGAGTGTGACTTAATTTTTAATTATTTCTTTGTGTTTCCTGAAAAACTTGAGTTAGGTGATTATTTTAGGAAGGTGTTAATATCCAATGACAAATCTGTGTCCATATGCAGTCTGATTTTATTTTATCCACAATGTCTTTATACAGATGTAGAATAAGGGTTTGTTCACACCTTTGCAGCTTTACATCGATTAAAAATGAACTTCTTTGTGTAAGCATGAACACTAACCCTTGGTGCACACCATTAAGATGGGTCTCGGTCCACATTTTTAACAAGCTCTAGTGCAATACTATTACAGTATAAATGCAGGACTAACAAAAGACCTCTAAATTGACAAAACACAGCATGTCACAAGACGCTGAAAACCCAGATGGAAAGAGTGGTACAGGCTAACAAAATAAATGTAAAATGCCTTACAGGCATCATAACCAGCAACTTCTTGCAGCATATTTTCACTGTTGTTTGCCATAGAGGAATTCCTGCCAGTGTTTTGACTCATTTATCCATCATATAAGCTCTTTATAAGTTATTATCTGGTAAAGAAAATTCACATATACACAAATCCAGCAAGTGTATTTAGCCCAACACACTGCATTGTTCTGGATATTTGTTCTGGACAAATTATACATAATAAAAGCTGCCCAATCAGGTTCTGACCATAGCCATATGCTATAAAACCATAAAAATACCAGTTTGACCAGTAAGCAAATCAGGACTACAATGTGACATTGTGTCATTTGTAAGACAACTGATATACATGTCTAAATGCATCCTAAATGAGGTGATATTATTCTGACTGGGTCCACTAAGTCTTTGTATCCTGCAGAATTACACATATTTTTCCTACATTATCATCTTTTTCAGTATGGGTCTCTATATTTGTTCCATGACTACAGAACTAGCAATCAGAAGGTTAGCAATATACATTGCATCAGAGAAAAAGCTTTTATGTGGTTCAGTTTTTCCTCCTAGGTTTTAGATACGTAGTTATTTTAAATCCAGTCATAGCATCCTTGATATTTCTTCCTTCTTTGTGTTGATGTTTAAGATGTATTCATTACAAATAGTCTCCTCAAAAGTCTTTGGTTGTATCCAATACCACAACCACTGTTTAAACCTCAGTTCTTGTTGAGAAGGTTTTCATTCATTTTCGGGAAAGCAGCTGTAATTGCAAAGACGTCGGCTGCAACGTCTATCCGACTTTCAGAATCAGAATCAGAAGGTTTTATTGCCATATGAGTGAACAGGTTCACAACATTAGGAAATTGCTGCAGTACTTTGTGCTAACATAAAAACAAATAAGTCTAAACATACAGTAAATACACAATAAAATAAAACTAAATAAAAAAGAAATTACAAATATACAGTACAGTACAGTTGCTGCTATACTTTACATGTTTGCATAAAAATTGACAAAAACAAAAGACTGCTGCTAAACACAATGTTTACATGTATACCAAAATAGATATAACTACACCTTACTGCTCGCACTACCGGTTGGCTAACTGCACTGTTCCCTCCCTGTATTTATTGTTTATTGTTCACTGTATTGTATATTGTCTCATGTATTTATTGTAAATCATCCTGCATCATTGCACATGCTACTGCACACATGCACTTTACGTTTTATCGTTTGTTGTTCTATGTAGCACCTTGGACCTGGAGGAACGTGGTTTTGTTTCACTGTGTACTGTACACCCCTGTATATAGTTAAAATGACAATAAAAACCACTTGACTTGACTTGAGTACTTCTGGCTGTAGGGCAAATCACACTCTATTAATGTAATTGTTTTAATATGTTGTTGTTTATATAGTAGCTACTGACACAGAGATTTGTTTGCTGGACCTTCCACATAAATAGGTTAAAAACACATATAACTGTTTATAAGGTGATGAGACGCACAGTTGTGTGTTTAGCATTTATTATAAGTCTCCAGTTTCAGAGCTTTAAAACAAGCTGGAATTTTACGTTTTCCAAAACAGGAACATTTTGGGAGTACTTAAGACTTTCCTATGACATGCTGCATTTATCTGACTTCAGGGGAGTAAATAGAGACATGTGACGGTACAGTTGTTTTTTTAGCTGCTCTAACAAAGTGATAACAGGAAATAACTTGTTTGCATGTTCCACAGCATTAAACCTATCTGTAAACAGATTAAACGTGTAATGGGTCATTTGTAATTATAAAACAAGATGCACTTGTGGCAAATTGTGATGTGGTGGTGTAAAAGGAATAAAATATTTTGAGATGTTCTATTTTTAACTTTAGGACCTCAGTAACACCCCTTCACATTAGGCTGCATAACACCTCCCCAATGTTGTTTATTTTTCTGTAACAACTGCCCATCATGGGTTATTCCATTAGCTAAAAGGAGTCCTGTTTGGAAACCTTTCTAACCTTTCTCCCCCTGAGTAATGTCTTCCTGACTAAAAGGTTCCAGATTAATAATAATAATAATAATAATAATAATAATAAACTGCTAAGCTGCCACTGTTAGGCCCGTGAGCAAGGCACTTAACTTTCTCTTCTCCACCAGTGCTCTGTCATGGCTGACCCTGTGCTCTGATCCCGACTTGAGATATGTGTAATGTGTATATGAGAAACTTCATCTTCTCTAATCATTTCATCTTAATTACCCATAATTCTAAGAGTTGACAGTGCAACCTTCTGCCATAAAGAGCAGGATAGAACCATGAATTTTGCTTTGGATTGTGAGAGTTATAAACAGTCATTGCAAGATAACTAGGACTGAACGGTTTTACTCTCTATCACTCAAGATTCCATCAGAATTTAACAAACATCAGAATTCATGTTATAATTATCTGTTTTACCCTTTTGAATCTGGTTCCAAGGTTTCTTCCTGTTGTCATTTCAGGGAGATTTGCCTTGTCACTGTCACCACTTGCTTGCTCATCTGGGATAAAATTTACATAAATGTATTATTCAGAATTTATATTTTTGTAAAGCTGCTTTGGGACAATTTAATAAATTGAAAAAAAAATGAATTAAATTGTACTTTATTTATTTAAATATTGAATTCCTGGGTTCCGACCATACTCTCTCTCTCTCTCTCTTTCTCTCTCTCTCTCTCTCTCTCTCTGCGTGTGTGTGTGTGTGTATGCATGTTGTTGTTTTTTTCCATTAGCTTTCACTGGCCCCATTTTTAAAGAATATAAAGAGCCCCATTGCTCACTTCTCTTTTTTCCTAATCTTGTTCTAATCTGCTATTACCTCTCAGCAATTGCTGATGGAATAAAAAATAGCCTTGCTTAGTTAAAAAGTCTTCATATCCGGCAGAGTGACACAGAAGATCATCAGGATGTCGATAATCTTGTAATGGGATCTTAATGCTGCTTCAACAAGACAGGGACACTTAATGAATTGCTCTCGGAAATGGACATTGTACTTTGACATCAGCGTTTACGAAACCCTTAGTCCAGAGGAAGTTTATGTAGAGGATTATTAGCCACAGGCTATGCGTTAAAACCCTGAAGCACAGGATTTTCAGCAGGTGCCACCTGTTCTTAATGTCTTTACACTGTGTGTGAGTGGTGTAATGCTGCTTATTGTGTTCCAGGCAATATTTGCATACAAAGAAAGATTTAGCATCTATTTAAAAAAAGCATGTTGTTCAGTGTGAATGTAATTTATTGCCATCTCAGTGGTCAGAGGTCCTTGGTTTGATCGTGAGCCCAGGTTACAGTATGTGTGGAGTTTTACCTGTTCCCCCTAAGTCCATAAGTTTCCTCCAAACTCCCAAAAACATGCCAGTAGGTAGATTTGTAATGTAAATGTGCATGCATTGTGTACTGCGATGAACTGATTTCCATTCAAGGTGCAGTCCCACATCAGGTCCAGTGTTCCCAGGATAGACTCAAGATCCAGCATGACTTGGATCAGGACAAAGTGGTTACTGAAAATGAATGAAAGAAAGAATTTACTAATAAAAATAAAAAGTACACACGGTTGAACTTTTAAAAACACAGCTCCATTCTCACGAGAGCTCTGTGCCCCCACAAACCAGATACAGATCTTTATTCAGCCTTAGTTTAATCACAAAAACAAATACTAAAATATTTGGCTCATATGACTGCCAAGCCTCTAGGGGTAAGCCGTGAAAGCAGCTCCCTTTTGCTCCCATCCAACCAGAGATAAATATCACCGGCAAAGATTAGTGTTTTTTTTGGCCAAGGTTTAGCGTCATGTCCTACTGCTGAAAATAGACTGAAAATAGACCGAAATAGTGAGAGACTCACAAGTGCCCACGACGGGTGCTCAGATGAGACAAGCTGCCTCAATCTTTTTAGCCAGGAAGTCCAAAACCTATTATGGCAGCACCTATTTTAAAGAAGAACATCTGTACTGGTGTTGCAAAACTGTTTTTTTCTGACCTGTGGAAAAGACAAGCTCAAAATGAATGGACAAGAGAGTCCTACAATTAGATGGTCACTGCTGGTTTACTATAACCACCACCCCATTTTCTGCATTCCCCCCCCCCCCTCCCAACCTGCCTCGTTCTCTTGCATGGCCCTGGGCTGTATCTGAAAGCCCCAGTGGATTGGGAGGTCCCACTTGATGGTCTTGTCCTGGCTCGATCTGCTTGCTCTAATGGACGTAATGGCTGTTTGTCGTCCTCAGTGTTCTTCCTGCTGCGCTGTACTGCAGTGAGGAATGCTGTGCGAGCAGCACGGGAGGGGCTGACAGTGGTGAGGGGAAGGGGATAGAGAGAGAGAAAGAGAGAGAGAGAGAGAGAGAAAGAGAGAGAGAGGGTGAGATAGTCAAGAGTGAGTGAAGAAACAGAGCAGCCACTCACTGAGGCAATCGGTTTCTCTCCTTCCAGACATGGAGCATGCCTGTGAGTGCTTAATTTCATTCTCCAGATGTGCATGTGAATACGCGTGTGGGTGTGTGTGCATGGGTGTGTGTGTGTGTGAACATACTGGGAGGTGTAGTTTATAAAGTTTGCTACTCTAATGAGATAAAAATAAAGGTCAGGAACAGTACTAGGATCTTGTCTAATATAAGTCTGTGCTGAATCCTGCAGTTTTCAACCAACATGATGAAAAATAGCATAATGTTTTATAATTAGATAAAAACTGTGAGGATAAGCAGCAATATCAGCTATTAGAGTCCGGCTATATTTGGTCATATAATGTGATCAGAGGGGGTCGCTGTACTTCTTTCCATGCTACAAGCCTATTAGTTTGTCTTTACTGCATCCGTATCTTAGTCAAACTGCACAGTTATTGTGAGTGCTGAAAGAAACTCCTATAGACAAATAGTATTATAATACAGCAGTGTCGGCTTCTGTGATTGATGTGATCTGCATGCTTGTCTATAGCTGTGCTGATGCTCACTGGGCTTTAACATGAGCATTTGTCCTTTACTCTATAATCAACCTGCACAGTCTGAGTAAGGTTCAGAGTCTTTGTCTGACATATTTGCAACTCAAATCCAGTGCATTTGTAAAATACGAGGAGGATTTCGGTATTTGCATGTCCATCAACTGACCGGGGTGTCTCTATAGAGCATCTCCTGGTCAAGACAATCACTCCAGCATTGCTTGTTTTAGCAGACCAATAAAGCACAAAGAAGACAGTAAGGCAGTAATTAAGCCTGTAAAGTGGAATGCATAGTAATTGCCGATGGCTTAGATTGTGAACATGAACTATAGGGGCTTGGCAGTACGACATTTAACACTGATATTCAAATAAAGTTGAGACACTGATTTTTACAGATGTTGTTCCAGTGGTTTACAGTTCTGCCTTTTCACTAGCTCACACACATTTTTGCAGGTCTTGAAACTCCTGAGCTTTGTAATCACTGTTCTACAGCCTCTTATTATCTGACTCACTTGTGCTGGGAAGAGAATAAATGTGTGAGCCGCTTGCCGTCCTCAAAGGCGTAAATGTAATCCTCTGCTTCACTTGATGACCACTCTGTGCTCATCTTAATCAATTTGACTTTGAACAAGCTTGGGGTGAATGGTTCAATGATTCAAATGCTAGTTTTACATCTATCACAGCCTATCATTTAACTTCAGACAGCACTCTAGGGATGGGCCGTGTTCATGAGGCATGTATTCAAAATACATATTTGAAAGACAAAATATTTTGGTCAGGATGGAATAAAAAATGAATAAACACGTGGTGATATCATGTAAAAAAATTGTAAACACTCAGACACTTGCACTGAAGCTCATCTACAGCTGGAACTTCATCTACAGCTGGAAGTCGATTGAAAGTTTAATCACCTTTTGGTTGTAAACACAGATACCTTAACTCATCAGGAAAAAAAAAACAAGACTATTGCTACTCTATGTTTAATAAGTGCATAAAGGATTTCTTAGATCGTGTTCTTTATAAGCGAAATCTGAAATCTGAAATCTGTATACACATATGAAGTCACGGTATGGACAGTAACCCTGCTCTTAGACAATACTTTACCCTATTGTTATGTGATTGCCTTGAGTTTGGAAGTGGCACATAATGTTTTTACTAGCAGATGTGCTGTGTGCTAGCTAGCAGGTAAACCTGCTATGATCTTGTAGCTGTTCCGTGAGTGCCGGTATTACACGATAATGGCACTGGAACCGAAGCTCTCCGAATATCACTGCTCCAAATACACACGTAACCTTAGCAACGACGTCAGCGTGTACAAGCCAAACGGCTTGAATTATAGCTAGTTCATAGATACAAATGTATTTGTGTTTATTATCTGTATAATAATTATTGGGTAATTGATGATACTCCTCGACTGTTATAGTCTGATGTTTCAGCAGCGGGCCGTTTAAATATATAACACTAGATGTTTCAGCAGCAGGCTATTTTACCTCATGGAATGTTAATAAACAAACAGATCGTATTTTTCCGTCCCCTTTATTCTAAAATCTATCAATAAACACTGATAACAGAACTGTGGTATAATTGCAATAATACATTCGAGATTTCATGCTATATCATGAGATATTGGCATTGGTGTACTGATCTATGACCGCAGCACACCAGTGCCAATATCTCACGATATAGCACAAACCTCGAGTGGAATATTGTTAAATTATCCAATCCGCTTATCCTTCTGGGTCACAGGGGTGCTTGTATTTACAATATAAAGTACTGTGCTTTATTTAATTTATTTATTGTTTGGTTGTTACCTCCTTGTCACCCATTTTTCTTTACTAGCTAGCTCATCATATGACACCTACCAGCCAGGGACTGTGAAGGGTAAGTGAAGTGTGAAGGCCACAGTGAAAGTTAAATTGACCTTTGCATTTGACCCATTCATGCACTGAAACACACATACACACTAGTGAACACTAGGGGGCAGTGAGAACATGTACCCAGAGCGGTGGGCAGCCCGTATCTGCAGCACCACCAGCAGTTGGGGATTAGGTACCTTGCTCAAGGGCACTTCAGTTGAGTCTTATCAGTTGCTGGGCTCGAACCTGGGACCTTTCTGGTCTCAAAGCTGGTTCCTTAACCAGCCTACGGCGGCCCCCTTCTTCCTTCAACACACGAGATACTGCATCATAGACCAGCTTAACACAACAGAAAAATTTGTGAATTGCCTCTTGACATACATGAGCTCACAGAAAGTCATGATGGGATATGGAAATTGTGATTGACCAGGAAGTGACCGTCTCTCTCTTTAAATGATTTTGGTCTTTATTTTGTTTTTTTAGAGTATATTAATATTTAATCATTTGATATATCCTCATATTCAAAACATATACTTACCAAGGTTCAAAATACCCTCATGATATACCCCTGTTAGTGAGGAGTTACATTAGGAGTTAGTAGAGCCACTTGAATGTTGTACAAGTGAATCATTTTCTTTGTTCGTATATATTTAGTCCTCGCATACAGTAAGTGTTGAGTAATGAAGTGGGTTTTCTGAGTCTACTTCTGAAGACAGCCAGTGACTCAGCTCTTCGGACAGACAGGTGATGTGCACTACAGCACCCTGTTGCTGGTACTGAGTACAGTCTTGAGAGATGGTGGGTCAAGTCATGCTTGGGGCTTGAAGGAAATGCAGTATAGTGCAGGTTGGATTAGTGTTGTAGGCAGAGACTGGCCTATTTTTGTCTTCACAGACAAACATAAGTCTTTTAAATCTGCTGTTGGTACGTACATGAAGCCAGCACTGAAATGGTGGTGAAGAACTTTACCAAGTGTTGGATGGCATGTACACTTTGCAGTAGTCAAATCTCGAGTTAACAAGAAGTGAACCAAGCACCTGAGTGACCTTAGAGGGAAAGACAAGCCAGAATCAGGTT
>JAOVVF010000039.1:22080593-22097701 GCA_028565595.1 Duopalatinus emarginatus | reverse complement strand
TTATTGGTGTAGCACAGACTGGCTGCCCAGATCGGGAATCGAACCCAGGTCTCTCACATGGGAACCCAATGATGTTATCACTGTGCCACACCAATCCCTGGTACCCTGGTACGTCTGCAAACGTCTCTGGTGAACTCTACGTGTCCCTCCTTTCTGACTAATTACACCCGCTCATGCCCTGCATTCATTCTGATGGGATTGGCTTTTTCCAACAGGACAAACAGGACACACACGTCTAGAGACTTCAGATTATGGTTAGAGGAACACCAGTCACCAGATCTCAACGTTTTTGAACACAGAAATCCTACACCTTAGAATACACCAGAATTCTGGCCTGTTCTGTAGGAAGTATGGTGTTTTTATTGCCTATAGAATATTTCCACAAGCTCATGGAGTCATGAAGACATGGTTTTGATTATTCTGGGCTATTGTCCATAGATAAAAATCCTCTAAAATTTTCTCTGATCAGTTGGATTATATATATCCCTGGTCAACTTTAGTATTACAAGGTGAGTCAAAAGTCGCAGGACACATGACAATCTTCCCATTCGAAAAATTTGCCCTTGATCCAATATGGCAACTTTTAAGAATGCTGCCATGTTCCGGCAGATAGATTGGCCTACTCACCCGTTACATGCTGGGGTATTTTCCCTAAAACGTGTCCTGACTTTTGACTCACCCTGTATAATACTTACACTGAGGCAGTACACGAACATTATGTACAACAAAAGAGTTCAAGATGTTTTTGCATAAAATTTCCTTATAATATATAGGTTGATTGTTTATAGCTCATAATACTAGTAAATCATTTGCTTACATTTTTATTTTAATACATAAAGAATTTTTTTTTAGAGAATAAGGATAAAAAGACAAGCAGACGTCAGCATCTCCTGACTGTTCGTTCATTCATCTTTATAACCTCTTGTTCCTGGTCAATGTCATGGTGCATCCGGAGCCAATCCATGCAGCACTGAGCAGGAGGCACGGTTACACCCTGGCACCAATCCATCACACACATTCACACCTAGGGATCATTTATCATGGGTTGTGGAGGTGAGATGAACCAGAGATCCCAGAGAAAAATCTGGGCACATGGAGAACAATCTTTATAATCAAGCTGTGAGGAGGAAACGCTACCCAGTGCACCACTGTGCCTCCTTTCCCTGGCTATGTTAACGTGATATTATGCTTATGATTTAATCTAGATTCAGACAGGACAGGTTCGAGCCCTCTGTTATGACGTTAAAGGGGTTAATATGAAAGTGATGCTTTGGGAATTACAAGAGTGGCCAGTTAGCTTTGGTAATAGTTTTCCTGTTTAAAGAGGAATGTGTGTTAGTGTAATCATTTCTCAGTTGATTGTTCAGGCTATTGTTTTGCCCTGGTTTGTCAGAGGAACGCATTACATGGTGGCTCTAATATCCCCCTGAGTCAAAAGGAAAACTCTGATTATTTCCTCTCCTGCCTCTCTAGAAATTACTGAATGCTTCAGATTTGGCAAAAACATGCTAATGCATTATGGTGGAATGTAAGACAGGGGTTTAGAGTCAGAAACAACTTGACATTTGGGCCACTGTTTGTTTCTGTCTTTTGTCATAATGTCAGTATACACCGATCAGCCATATCATTAAAACCACTGATAGGTGAAAGGAATGGCGCTGATTATCTTATGTTAGTGGTACCTGTCAGAGGGTGGGATATATTAGGCAGCAAGCAAACAGTCAGTTCTTAAAGCTAATGTGTTGGAAGCAGGGATAATTGGCATGCATAAGGATCTGAGCAACTTTGATGAGGGCCAAATTTGTGACGGCTAGACTAGTGATGGGTCAGAGCATCTCCAAAACAGCAGGTCATGTGGAGTATTCCCAGTATGCAGCGGTTAGTACTTACCAAAAGTGGTTTAGAGAAGAACAAGTGGTGAACCACTGACAGGGTCAAAGGCTCAATGAGGGCTAGACAGTCTGGCCCAAAGAAGATCCAAAAAAGGATGTGTTACTAATGTCTTGGTGCCACAGAACACTTTCAGAGGTCTTGGGAAGTCCATGCATTAACGGGTCAAATATGTTTTGGTGGCTAAAAAAATCCTGCCTAAAGCTTTAATGTCATGGATGATTGGTCTACTTGGATTAGCTTCAGACAAGACCGTTTATGATGAACATGTTTGTGGTTGCTATATTAATGACCAGCTTTTGATTTGCTTGTCTGATTAGTGATGAGCTTTTTGACATTTGCCTCACATGTGAATTATATTCTTTCACATTCTCAGACATATAAATGTCACCATGCTGAATGTCAGCTATTTGCCTGCATTTATTTAATCTATTCATTAAATGTGGATATGGTTTCTTCACAGTGGAGGGACTGGAAAAATCTTCTCTGGCCAACTGTGATGTAGTAGTTGGAGGTTCCCAGTCCTCTCAGCTGAAAGGGAAGGGGAAACTGTCCTCTCTAGGCAAAATCTTCAAACCCTGGAAGTGGCGGAAGAAACGGACCAGCGATAAGTTTCAGGATCTTTCCAAAGGTAGACGATTATTGGTTCTCTTTGTTGATGATGTTTCTTTCTTTCTATAAGATAAATAATGTTACATGACAGCAGTGCGGTAGAACGGGAAAGTGTGACCGAATACATAGTGTTCGTTAAACAGAATGGGGGGAAAAGTCCCTGGATGACATAGTACTCCATTGGTGGCCGTTTTTAAGTATGCGAACAAAGCACACTGTGGTCTGATAATCTATCCCATAATTCAACTAAAGCTGTGAAAGTTGGGAATAACCATCAAAATATAAAAATGAAAAGTATTATTATTATGTACAACCAAAAGTAATGTTATGAGTAAATCATTTTGCCCAATTTTAAAAATTATCAACTTGTTAAAATTAACTTGTGTCAAGTAAAGTTAATAAGACGGTGGACGCAATATGTCCAATGCATCGTTAAAGAGCCTACTGCTTTACTGGCCGAGAAGCCCCTGTGACTGTCATGCTCAGTGTGGTCTCTGGGTGTGTCAGTCTGTGAGTCTAGAAGATGTCATTTATAACCCATTTATGTAAAAGATAGAAAATTGTGTGATGTATTACAATTCTTCTTTAATATGTATTAAAATGTATTTTTGATTGAAAATGTCAACACTAACCAACATGTCTGCAGGTGCAAAATTATACCATGATGCTTAATGATACGTAAAATTTAATCACACTGTTTAGTATTTCAGTATTTACAGAAAAAAATATTTAAAAAAATAATTAAAACAAAAATCAAAGCACTAAGTAAATAAAAATGTATGTTGTTTTTGTGAACTTCACAATACAAATTAACGTTTCTCTCCCGTCTGTCTTTCTAGTTTTAGAGAGGAAAATCTCCACCAGACAAACACGTGAGGAACTCATCAAGAAGGGGGTTCTTATTCCAGACCAAGGTTGTATTTTCACTTGGTGAAACGTTCACGTGTGTGATATTCGTAATGTAGTGGTACGATTGTTTCATTGGATTTGCACTTGTTCCTTGTGTTGGAGGTCATCAAGTGAACGTTTCTCATTTCTGTGTAGAGAAGCAAACAGGGAACAAACTCATCTGTGTGTGACAGAAACTACAAATGAAACCAGGAAAGATGTTTGTCCGACTGAACAAGCAATAATTGGCACAAACTCATAATGAAATCAAAATGTGCTGAAAACAGAAGTGATTTTGAGTGTGTTTAATAAACACTTATTGTATTTAGTTGGTTAGTTAAGTTTGTTAATAGACACTTCCTTTATTATTTGGTTAGTTAGTTGAGTGTGTTTAATAAACACTTATTGTATTTAGTTGGTCAGCCGAGTGTGTTAATAATCAGTTCTTTTATTTAGTTGGTTAGTTGAGTGTGTTTAATAAACACTTCCTTTTTATTCAGTTGGTTTATTTGATTAATGATTTAGCTAACTGTGTCATTTGCTTTTGTCAGAGGATGCAGTGAGCACAGAGACTCTAAACGGACATGCAGTTTCCAGTGGAATTACAGAAGAGGTGAAAGTGGACATCGAGTCCTCGGAAACTCCTGCTGAGGACAAAACTGTGATTACGCCAGAGGCTGATGACACAGAAGGTGACATATTTTTAGACCGTGTGCATTTGTGAGTGTGAGAGTTTGTCCTTGGCTTTTTTGGCTGTGTGTGTAGGCATGTGTTTATATCATGATGGGGACCAAAAAAATGTCACAAGGATAGAAGTATTGGAATATTGGGGCAGCTGTGTGTCAAGGTTAGGTAACTAGTTTTCTGACCGAAAGGTGGCCTGTTTGATCCTCCATACCAACAAGACACGACTGAAATGCCCTTAAGCAAGGCACCTAATCGTTACCCCAACGTCTCCCCAGGTGCCATGGATGAATGTGTTCACTGCCTCTAGTTTGTGCATTTACTAGTGTTTGTGTTTCACTATATGGATATGTTTAATGTGGAAGGTTAGATTTGTCTGTTTGCAAACACAGTGGCCTGATCACTTCACTATATTCGATATCTGATCATTTTGACCTTGTGCAGACATTTGGCTGGTCCCCTTGAGGAATGTTTTTTAAACAACAATAAAAAAGCCAAAAAGTTTCCTTTCAGTACTTAGCATTAATAAATGTTAGTGGAAGGTCCTCACAAGAATAGCAAGACTAATGTGTGTGTGTCCATGTGTGTGTGTCCAGGTTTGTGTGTGTCTATGTGTGTGTCCATGTGTGTGTCCATGTGTGTGTCCATGTGTGTGTCCATGTGTGTGTCAGTGTTTGTGTCCGTGTGTCCATGTGTGTGTGTGTCCGTGTGTGTGTCCGTGTCCGTGTGTGTGTCCATGTCCGTATTCATGTCCGTGTGTGTGTCCGTGTGTGTGTGTGTCCGTGAGTGTGTCCGTGTCCGTGAGTGTGTCCGTGTCCGTGAGTGTGTCCGTGTGTGTGTGTCCGTGTGTGTGTGTGTCCGTGTCCGTGAGTGTGTCCGTGTCCGTGAGTGTGTCCGTGTGTGTGTGTCCGTGTGTGTGTGTCCATGTGTATATGTCTGTGTGTGTGTGTCCTACCCAGCACTGGTTCTTACTTTGGGTCTGAGGACCACCAGTGTTTTAAATTAATTTCCCTATTACAGTGAGTTTAATCCAAACTTAGAAATAACTTAGAAATAATGTCAGCTTGGATCAGTCATTGAAAAGTTTTGAGATAAAAAAATACTACTGCTGTAATAAACAGATATTTGATAAAATCTTTAAATGTTTAAAAAAAAACTTAAAGAGGTATCCAGCTACAAAATATTTTAAGAAATTTACAGAAACGTACTCGATGATTTTAGACAAATGTTTTAATAGTTAATTTGTCTCCAGCAGCTGAACGATTTCTTTTTGTTGTAGACACAAATTATTAATAAGCATTACTTTCAAATGTAAAGTGGAGATGATCTTCCTGCTGGCATTACACATTTAGTGTTTTATATAATTTCACAGCATGTTGAAGCAGGTGGTCTTTGTGCATGTTAGAGCAGAAGTGATCATTGCATAATGTACAGCTGAGTGCAAAATGTTACATGCTTTCAGACAAAACTAAACAGACTTTATAACCTTTTTATGTTTATACTGCTATTGTGTGTGTCCATTCTTATAGGCGTTACTTCATCATCACGTAATTGACGTGATCCTACAGTGAATACTGAGATAATAAACAGAATTTGCACAGGTTTTTCTCTAGGATTTTTTCAGCAATAGCAGAGGGAAGGGTTTTGTTGTATGGGAGTGGTTCTCACTAGTATGATTATCAGTAGCTGGTTTAAAGAAAATGAACTACAGAGACACTTGGCTGAAAAAACAAACTGCAGAACTGAAACCTCTTTGACTCTTCCACTACTTACAGACAGCACTGCATATTAGCCTTAGTAGTAAAGTTTGCAGCCAGGCTGTGACCACTTAATTTGTCTAGCTCTGTCATGAGAAACTCACCCAGCGGTGGCCTGTTGATGCTCAGTATCAGGCACAAAGTCCGTAGTCCCCCTGCGTCCTGTTTCTACAAATAGTAACAATAACAAATAAGCTAGTATAAGCTTTGTTTTTCTCTTTTTTGTCTTTTGCCTCATCCGGGTGTCACCATGTGTCTCCATTTCCTGTACCTCTAGTTTCTAACTAAAAACCCTCTGTAGAGTCGTGAAATTGCGATGATGTTTTATAAAATTCTGAAGCTGCAAAGGGCTGCCGCTGCAAAATGTATATAACAAAAACACAGTTCGCCTTAATAACATTCTCCGATCTCTGTTGTATCGTCCGAGCTGCTTTGAGGTTCTTTTGGTAATGATATTCTTTCTAATATATTTGTTCACAGCCTCAAAAGGGTGAACAAAATCTTTGTTATTTTGTTTATTTTTTTTAAACTATTACCCTATTACCTTACCCTTGTAGCAGCCATAAGCTTGTGGTTAAGGAACCTGTCTTGGGACCAGAAGCGCTGCTCACTGGCCTGGGCTTGTGTGCTCACTGCCCCATAGTGTGTGTTCACTCGTGTGTGTGCATGTGTTTCAGTGCATGGATGGAGCAAATGCAGGGGTCAGTTCCACTGTATAGTGGTCAGAAGAGTAGTTCACTTTCACACACTTTCACATTTCCTCATTTTGCTGGCAGATTCTACACGTTTAGTATCGTTCAGTCTTCCACACTGTAATCATAAGAAGATTTTGCACTCAACTGTACCTGATCAGCATTCAGTTTTGGGTGGGTGAATGTGTAGGTATCTCATGCACTTGTTAAACGCTGAACATTTATTCACAGAAAGGAACATGCAACCTTGAGCATTTTGTGCGTAGATGTAGTCATGTTCGGATGGAGCAGTGTGGCCTGAGCACAGTACTTTTCCCTGGTATTGCTACAGTAGCAGCTGAAAGACACATCAAGCTCATATTCTCTTCAGCATGTCCAGATTTGAGACCTTTCCTTTTCTTTTGTTAGAACAGGATTGTCTGGGTTCAGGAAATGTCTCATGTGCTATCTGAACCATTGATTTTTTTCCTTTAGTTGAAGAAATGAGAATGGCACTGTTATTAGTAACCCAGTGGTTTCATGGTAAGTGAACAGGGAGCTCGTCTTTTATATGCAGAGAATGACGGGTGTTCAGCATTTTGCTGCTGTATTTCTTCTGGCTTGCCTTAAGCACTTTGCACAGAGCTGAATTTACAAGAAAGCGCCAAGCTAATGATAAATGAGTTCCTTCCCTCATGAGATTTAAAATTGCCTGTTTGTTTTATCCACTTTGGCTAATTGTATAAAGTGTACCATTCTTTACTTCTAACTGTACAGAATTTGTGAGCTGTAATTGGATAATACTGGTGGTTTTTCCAAATTGCTGTGTCCATCCATCCATCTGTCTGTTTGTCCGTCTGAGGCTCTGCTGGTTTTCATTTCATTTTCATTTCTGACATGCCAGAGTGCTCTGGTCCCACGTCTGCTCCTGTAAAAAAGAAAGAAAACACAGGCAGCCCACAGGCCAGCGCGTCTGGAGCTCAGAGACCCGCTGCTAAAAAACAACAGGCATCATCCAGCAAAGCCTCGAGTGGGGCGACAGGTGCAGGGGTGAGGAAGGATGCCAAGGCAGGGGTTAAAAAGGTACAGAAGGGCACGAGTAAACAGGCTTCTGCTCCTCCGCCCAAACAAAATACACGAACCACAACCCGTGGGAATGGTGAGTATCCGGACTCGAAGTGGTGACGGAGCATCGTGCTTGCATGTGCAGTGCATGGAACCCAGTTTGTTACTGAGCATTATCTCGGACAAGTTATTATTTCGTTTTAGACTGTTGAATTTGCAGATCTGACTGGTCAGCGGGTTTTGATTAATTTTGCACAACAGCACATGATAATGCTAAGGCTAATAATGTTATACATTTTGAAAAAACTAAAACAAAATTAACAATAAAAATCAACAAAATATTAATCAAAATCAAAATATAAATTTTACATTTTAAAATTTTGTGATTTAACTTACATTATGAAAAATGTTCTTAACAATAATGGATGTAGACTCAACAGTGTTGTAACAGTTTTACTGGGACCTAAGACATAAGACAAGCTTTTTTCCTTTTTTTTTTTTTTTTTTTTTAAAAAAGGAGAGATTTCTGAGGAGATAACTGTGACTAGAAAATTGTTTATAGATATTCCACAACATTAAACTATAAACTGATAAAATATACAACATGCCATTGTTAATTAATTGTTAATTCACTGGCAAATTGTTGTGTTGTAAGAGGACTTCAGGACATGCTGCGCCAGTTGTGTCAGGTTTCAGTTGTCATAATCTCATCCAGAGCAAATCTGTCAAATACAAGGTAACAAAATAACCTATTTATTTATTGGTGTAGTACATTGGTAACATCATTGGCTCCCATGTGAGAGACCTGGGTTCGATTCCCAGTCTGGGCAGTCGGTCTGTGCTACACCAATAAGGGTCCTTGGGCAAGACTCCTAACACTACATTGGCCTTCCTGTAATACCAGTAACCTTGTAAGTCGCTCTGGATAAGAGCGTCTACCAAATGCCGTGAATGTAATGAATGTATTTAGAATATCTACAAAATTTGTCAGGTCCAGTGAACGATACCCAGGATGTCCACATCTTCTTTAGCGCTACTAAGAATGTCTAATAAAAAACAAAACAATGTGGGACCAAATATAAAGCTTAATGGATGTCACTTTTGTGTTGTAACTGTAACATTATTTTAAGTCACTGAAACATTGTTTCTTGTGATATTATCCAGTTGACAAAATTGGGGGATTCTGTTTGCCAATAATGCTAGTCAATTAGCTACCCTCTAGTAAATAGCTTGTATTAATCATATAAATGCTAGTGAGATTTTAATGAATGAGTAATATTTGTCTTTATGTTTGCAATATTTTACTTAATAGAAGCCAAATCTACTAAAATAATCAACAAAACACTTGGTCCGTCATTAACATTAGGTAAGTTAGCTAGTGAGCTAGCTTAGCATGCAGGTTCTGTAATTTCAGCTATCACATGGTCCACTAATGCACTGGCATATCATTTATGAAATTTTTCAACTGCAAAGCATCATCTGACTTCAACAGAAAAAAAGGTAATTGTAAAGGTTCTTGGCTAAAAATGGATATAAGGAAATAGGTGCTGAGAATGCTACATCACGTGACACAAGTTCTCCATTTTCACTTTTGAGTATTGCTTCATGCTTGGTCACTATTTTGTGCACTTATGTGTGTGTATGTGTTGTTCGCTGGTTTATGAAAGAGCAGACGCGATGCCTCTTGCGATGTTGGTGTGTGTGCATGAGAAGCTTTGTGTCTGATAAACAGCGACGCAGCCTGTGTTTTTTGTCTCGTCTCCACCTAACAGGAAGCGTGCCGTCAGAGAATGACAGCCTTGCCTTGTTTTGCATGTTGTTTTGTTTAACACGTTGCATGCATGCATTCTGTGTACAGAGTAACAGGAACGTTCCTGTAGTCTGGTATTGAGTTGGTGGTGTGTGATATCATCACCATCTTTCTGTTATCCTTTAGGAATTTTCTTATCGTATGAACATGACATTGTGGGATGGCTTTCCCTTCAGGCTTTTATTATTTTGCATTAGGTTTGTTCCTGTAAATTTGCATTTGGAGAGATCAGAATCAACCTGGACTGGAGTCTCTGATAAACTGGCGATTTCTGAAATCTTAGACTGAATCTATTTGATGTGATCAAATTATTGATGTACTGTTTTTTTTCTAAGAAGTCTTATTTATGGCTCAGTTGCCAGACGGGTGAAAAAAGAATCAGTGCTATTATACTAAATATAGCAGTCAAACCTGAGTTATGAGATGAGTCTGTTCAGTTCACATTTCAGTCAAGTCCATAAGACAAAACCTATATGCATCAAAGCACAACCCAGTTCATCTTGTTCTGCTTTTTTGTGTCATGTTTTTCACTATAACCCAGGAGTAAAGTGTAAACAGAGTCATTTTAATTGAAATGTAGAAATTTACTTTGTGAAATTTGTGAATATGAGTCATTGTGAACTAAATTTGTAATCATAATCTGCCAAATCAAGTGTTTGAGGTTGATGCTTATTAAAACCCACAGTCTCAGGTCTGATTTTAAAATTTTTCAACTGTGTTGTAATTATAGCTTCATACACACATGGACAAAATTGTTGGTACCCCACTTGGTTAATGAAAGAAAAACCCAGAATGGTAACAGAAATAACTTAAATCTGACAAAAGTAATTATAAATAAAAATTCTATGAAAATGAACAAATGAAAGTCAGATATTGCTTTTCAACCATGCGTCAACAGAATTATTAAAAAAAATAAACTCCTGAAACAGGCCTGGACAGAAATGATGGTACCCCTGAAAAATGTGATCAAAGGGACATGTTAAATCAAGGTGTGTTCACTAATTAGCATCACAGGTGTCTTCAATCTTGTAATCAGTCAGTGGGCCTATATATAGGGCTACAGGTAGTCACTGTACTGTTTGGTGACAAGGTGTGTACCACACTCAACATGGACCAGAGGAAGCTAAGGAAAAATTTATTTCTGTTATCATTGTGGGTTTTTTTTTCATTAACCGAGGGGTACCAACAATTTTGTCCAAGTGTGTAGGTGTCAACATCTACAGCGTAGCATCAACATTTCAAATTTTGGCCCCTGGCTACTTTGATACAGAAGAAAAAACCTTAAAATGTTTCTTTCTACATTTTCACACAGCAGTCAAACCAAACGCTAACAAAATTTACCTTGTGGAAAAGGTTAAAGTAGGTGGTACACCTAGGTGAACTTTTACCTCTCAGTTGACAGTTATCTCAGTTGACCTCAATCTTACACAACCATGACGCCAAAAGTACAAAACCACTGACTGGTGAAGTGAATAACATTATAACATTATCTTGTTACACCTGTCAAGGGGTGGGATTGATTATGCAGTCAGTTCTCAAAGTTAATGTTTTAGAAGCAGGATAAATGGGCAAGTGTAATGATCTGACTTTGACAAGGGCCAAATTGTGATAGATAGATGACTGGGTCAGAATGTCTCCAAAATAGCAGGCTTGTGGGGTCTTTCTGCTATGCAGTGGTTAGTACTAGGGGTGCTGAAAAAAATCGATTCTTTAAAGGATTGTGAGTCCTAGTTCTGGCAATTCTGAAGTGATTTATCGATTATAAAATGCGTTAAAGTTTTATTTTTTGCCGCTCCGAATCCCGAGTGTACTGTGTATATCACGTTACGTGTCCACTCGGCCACCGTAGAAGAAGGCTGACTAGGCCACCGTACAGCAAGCTAGTTAGCTGGCTCCTTGGTAGTGGACTCCATTTAGGCAAAATTATACAAAATATAAATGCAGTAATGCACTATGACTTTAAATTCTGTATTTTATTTTTAGTTAAAGGTTAATGCACTATGGTAGAATGAAGACTATGTTTACTTTTGTGTTAATATATTTTGAATTATTTGTTCATTAATAGATTTTTTTTATTTAAGAAAAAGCCAGGCAGCTAAGCTAACCTAATACTGGCCATTTAAGTTACAGAATTTTGTGCATATTTCTATTTCTGGTATAAATATAAAATTATGCAAAAAGATTTGATACCGTAAGGAACCTAAAAGTATTGTTTTAAATAAATGTTCTATTTGTTTGCATTGTCATTTCATCTTTTCATATTGTCAGTCGCAGAATTTAAACAAAATTTATAGACCATGTGAATAGAAAAATCGTTCCTGAATCAAAAATCGATTCTGAATCAAATTGTCACCCCAAAAATCGGAGTCAAATCGAATCGCCAGACATTAAGAAATTTGCACGCCTAGTTAGTACCTACCAAAAGTGGTCTGTAAAAAAGACAACTGGTAAACTGGCAAATGTCTGGTCAGTTTGCACAGAAAATCCACAGAACAATCTTTTGCCAAAGAGTACCATCTTGTTGAGTCTGTTTATGTTAAGTCTATAAGCCAATAAAAAGCAATTAGGCAGGGCTTTGTTCATAATTAGGCAGTTAGGCAGGGCTTTGTTCATAATTAGGCAGTTAGGCAGGGCTTTGTTCATAATTAAGGATGACGCTGGACTTTTTGCCTACTTTTTTCATTTCCTTACTGTTACTTGGTGTGCAACTGAACAAAATGATACAAACTGTTCACCAAGAAACACTAAGGTCTCTTGTCTGATCTCCATCATGACTGCTATTGTCAGCATTTTTATTATATAAGACTCCTTTAGTTCTACAGTCTCAGGAACAAAGCTTTGTTCTCACTCAGTCCTGTTTCCTGACAGCTAAATCCACCACTCCTAAGAAAACTGCTGGCACGTCTAAAAATACTTCAACAACCAATGCGAAGAACGTCAAAGATGGTGCCTCGGAACTGACTCCAGCCGAGAGTAAGCCTGGAAAGAAAGCCATATCACCTCAGCCTCATCCCAAAGCCTTGGCTGGGTCTGAAAACCCATCTGAGGGCAACTCTTCCACTAAAGACCAAAGACATAGCCGTCTGGCCTCGGGGGCTGATGGGAAATCCGTTAAGGAGACATCTCAGGTCGGTGAAGGTGCTAAGAAACAGTCAGAATCATCTGCGCCGGAAAGAAGTCAGCCAAATGTAAACAAAGTTACGGAAGAGACAGCATTTACAGCGAGCGCAATCTCCTCAGACACTCTGGGACAGAATCGGAGCACAGAGAAAGCAACCGAGGACAGAAGGACAGATGGAGACCAACAGTGAGTACAATATAACTGTCTAATCAGTAGTTCCAGTCTGACATGAATTTCACCCCTAGAGGTATTTCTAATATAAATACAACAGGCATACTGTTCATTTGTGTATATTTTAAAAGCTGTTCCATTATATATGTTTTTACATTGAGCTTGTACTGTTATCAGTTTGACAATGCTTATACCACAGCACTGATTCAAATCTCATTGGCCAGAAGGTGTTGAGGTCCGATATTGGTTCCCGCTGAAATTCAGATCACAGGTTTATATTAATGCACTTATTGTATGTAATATGTTCACAGCTGAGTCACGTAGATATGTGTGATCAACATAATCTAGAACTAATAATAAGAATAAGCATATGTGTGTTGGTGTGGTACAGCAGTAACATCATCGGCTCCCATGTGAGAGACCTGGGTTCGATTCCCGGTCTGGGCAGCCAGTCTGTGTTACACCAATAAGGGTCCTTGGGCAAGACTCCTAACACTACATTGGCCTTCCTGTAATACCAATAACCTTGTAAGTCACTCTGGATAAGAGCGTCTGCCAAATGCCGTAAATGTAATAAAATCTGTCATTTTTTTTACAAAGACATGCTTAGCATAATACATGGTAGAGGTGTGAAAAGATGCTTATATAGCACTAACATTTACAAAAGGAGTCTCCAGCTTCCATGTTTTGTATCAGTCAGTAGGTTTTGTGCTTCTGGAGAGTCTTCAGGATAGTTGTAGGACACTGTAACATGACAAACTGACAAGATGACATCGATAGAGAGAGAGAGAGAGAGAGAGAGAGAGATATGGAGGAAGGACAGCTGTTTATCTGTGATATCTGTATGATGTAAGCAATAACAGGAAGTAACTTCTCTCACAGTTCTTCTCTCACAACATTATATATAATTATGGTGTCATTTTAAAATTGATTTTACAAATATGTCGTCTTTGGAAACCTGCTGTGGTACACAAGTTAAAAAAACACACTACAGGATGTGCAGTTATAGGAAAACAAATCTTGTGTGTGGAAACAATAGATCCACTTTAAGTGGGGGTCTCATTACACCACGTCGTCCGGGGTTGTTTATTTATAACAGCACACCCACAAGTCCTTTTTTTTTCTGTACATATCTAGGTTCTTGTGGCCTTGCCCACACTACCATCTGACCAACATCTGTGACCTAATTTCCTATGATGAAACTGTGGAAAAACAATGTTTGATATAAAACAGTATACAACCCTTTAATGATGAACGTGGCACTTTTTCTGTCATCAGCTACGTGAATCAGTTGCCTTAGGGAGCCGTTGAACACTAATCTGGCAATATGTTACGTATTACATATTGTGAATTAGCAGGATTTTGTAGGTGCATAGTTAACTCAAAGGCTTTTTTTTGCTCACTGTGATCGAGAGGTTGGGTTGAATCAGAGTGACTCTCTTGTGTTTGGTCATTTACAGAGCCGAAGGAAGCAGGAAACCGCAGGGTGTCAATGTGGAAAGTCCAGAAGTGACCGTTATCCCGAATGCTGTTAGAGAGACGGCGGCTAGTGACTCAGACTCAGATGGGCCTATACTCTATAAAGATGAGGAAGATGAGGATGAAGATGATGAATACACCTCCAGTATGTGCTTTCTCTTATGGTGTAATATTACAGAATTAATTGTCTGAAAGTGGTGATATTTTATATACACATGCACACACACGCGCACACACACACGCGCGCGCACACACACACACACACACACACATATACACATACGATAAAATAGCACATCTATAGAACTCCCTGTTTTTTTCCAGTCTGTTCTTTTGCTTGCACAACATGGTTAATAACACAAATATTTATAGATATAAGTCTATATTTTAAGTCAGTCTATTAAATAGAGACAGTGTATGTTTATAGCAACATGACAGTAAAAGTGAAACAGAAATAAAGCAAACTGTTTTTCTAAGCCAACCCCACCGTGGCTTGTATTTAGGGAACCACTCTGGAAGGATGTCAGTTTAATCCCCTGTACCGACAAGACACGACTAAGGCACATAACCCCTCAGTCTGGGCAAGTGTGCTCACTAGTGTGTGTGTGTGTGTGTGTGTGTGTGTGTGTGTGTGTGTGTGTGTGTGTGTGTGTGTGTGTGTGTGTGTGTTTCACCGCACGGATGGGTTAAATGCAGAAGTCAGAGTGCTCTGTGTGCAAGCACAGTTGGTCAATCACTTGTTTTGTAATTAATTTTTTTATCAAAGCATAATCAAAAATGTGATCCTGACATATTTTGAGTCAAATTGAATACCTTTTTTGCATTAGGCTACTTTGACCAAGTGAATGTTTCTGATCTCAGTAAAGAATCAGCCGACTTAAATGCACATTGCATTTGCATGGCCTTTTCTTTACTTAAATTGTGTCCACAAACATACATTTCTTTCACAGAGAACACAAAGTATCGTCCACTTTTGTAAACACAAGTGCGTTACAGAGCATGACGTGAGCATCTAAAAATGTTAAAAACACTGGAATGTGCTTTCAAATTAATCCCTTACCTGCATAGTAAGTTATGAAAGGGTTAAATTTCTAGAATAATATCTTCCAACAGGGAAATGTAACATTCAGCACGTACATATATTATTCTTAATTCAGCTGCTTTTGTCACTGTTTTATGAAATTGAACTATTTTGAAAGTGAACTATTTTGCCTTACTGTGTTTTGCACACAAAAGGAATGTGACCTCCGCATTTAACCCATCTGTGCAGCAAAACACACACACCAGTGAACACTAGGGGGCAGTGAACACACTTGCCCAGATCGAGGGGCAGCCCCAAACCACGTCGCCTGGGGAGCAGTTACGGGAGGTAGGTGCCTTGCTTAAGGGCACCTCAGTCGTCTCTTGCCCCAGCTGGGCACCTCAGTCGTGTCCTTCTGGTCACGAGACCGGTTCCCTAACCACTAGGCCACGGCTGCCCCATATACCCATTATTCACCATATACAGTAAAGTTAATCACAGTATCAATAATAAATGGTCATGACACTGTGAATTATAAAAGCTTGTTAAACCTAATTATTCGTGAGCAATATCATTTTTTAAATAATTGATTATTCATGCTTTAATTTCTTTTTTCGTTATTTATTTATTTTATTACTGAGTATTATTAGCTTTTTCCTATAGCAAAACATTCGCTTGCTAACAATACGGGACTCAGGAAATGTCACTGTCAGACTCTGGAAGCATGTTCACAGGGTTTATTTTGTTGGCTTAAGCCCTTTGGCCCTTAAGCCCTTATGTCCTGTTACTTATTCAAACAAAGAATTACATTCAGTTACATAGCCAGGACCTGAGTTTTGCACATTAATCCCCCAGGTCTTGGTGTTAGGCAGGGAAATAATGTACCATGTATGATTTGCGTTTTTGCGTTTTCTGTGTCTACTAGTCACTGCTGTCCTTCCTACCTCTCTCTCCCTCCATCTCTCTTTCTGATCTTTCTCCCTTTCTAATTTTACCTCTCTCATTTTATGGCATTTTTAACGGTGGCAGAGCCCACGTGCTTGAGAGAGATTAAAGCGAATATTTGTTTCCGTAGGCTCCCTTGCCAGTAAAATCCGCCGCAGAGACACGCTTGCCATCAAACTCGGCAACAGGCCCAGCAAGAAAGAGCTGGAAGAGAAGAACATCCTTCCGAGGACGTCAGAGACGGAGAGACAGGAACTGCGGCAACAGATAGGCTGTAAACTAGTGAGGTGACGTTGACCCAGCACCTGCAGAACACTTTGTTTTTAGTCTAACTGTGTACCAGGCTGTCAAACAGCTACACACTCAGGCTATAGATGAAAATTACCTGACACAGCAGTTTGGTATACTTTCTTGTATTTCATTCTTTTGTTAGTCCTGATTGGGAATCTTGCAGTCTGTCAAATCAAATTGAGTAACAAGACAGAAGTGTTTTTGGCTCTCCATATTTGTTCTGCAGACTTGTCATTGGCACAGTGATTGACACGTCCCTTTTTTTTTTCACTGCAGACGACTCAGCCAGAGGCCCACCACAGAAGAGCTGGAGCAGAGGAACATCCTGAAACGTAAGTCAGCCATTGGTTTCTCATTCATGTCCAAAAAACATAATCATATTGACATGCAGTAGAAGAGTTTTGACAAAGCTTTTGCTTAAAGAAACAGGTGAATAGCTATTTTAGTAAGATTTTTGGATTAAGTGTGATGTAGGGCTTTTGGGTTAGTGTTAATCATCATCAGTGGTTGAATCGTGGTCACCAGTGCCAGTATGTGTTGTTCTGTTCATTTTGAGTCCCACAGGTTTGGAAAGGCTACAAATTTAAAATCAGAAGATGCTTTCTTTAATGTTTTAATTTGTGTTTTTGGTGTGGTACAGTGGTAACATCATTGGGTTCCCATGTGAGAGACCTGGGTTCGATTCCCAGTCTGGGCAGCCAGT
>JAOVVF010000039.1:22068694-22080493 GCA_028565595.1 Duopalatinus emarginatus | reverse complement strand
CCAATAAGGGTCCTTGGGCAAGACTCCTAACACTACGTTGACCTACCTGTAATAGCAGTAACCTTGTAAGTCGCTCTGGATAAGAGCGTCTGCAAAGTGCTGTAAATGTTTTAAAAAAAGAACAGGTGTGTATAGTGAGGGGTTTCAAAGTATAGCCGCATTAAACCCATGTCTAGTCATTATTTCCCCAAATTCTCTGGAAATCACCTAAAGATGAGGAACCTACAAATAATTTCATTTTAGCAGGCAAAAATCTCACTGTGTCATAAGCATGAAGTGAAGGTGGACACAAGCGCAGAGATGAAAAACATACTTTAGTGAAAACATGACACGAACTAACACAATCTAAACTGTGAACAGTCATGTGACACACTGGCCTGCTGCGTGTTGTAGTCCAGACACAGCCCCTCCTACGGTGGGTCGGTCCTAAAACACATAAGGGCAGGCGGGCAGGCAAAGTCGTCTTTGTTACGGCATGCTACCTGCATACTGGGCATAGCAAAGTAGGCTGCCTCGTCTGCCTCAACAGTAAACATGGTGTGAGCAGGAACTCAGCAGGAACAGGTACACACTGCACCATCATCATCCCGAACAGGCATGAGTTGTGTTTCGGCATCGTCAGCGTGAACAGGCATGAACCAAGGAGCAGTGAACTTGGCAAAGGAAGGCCACCTTATTAACATTATTAAGCGTCCAATCTCTCCAGCCACAGGATTTGTTGGTGCTGCCGCTCGAGCTCGCTTTGACAGGCCTGCACATACTCCATCATCTCCACTGCATCCGTTTTGTAGGTCTTGTGGCTGTGACTGTGGCTCCAGTGGATCTTGTGACCGGAGGTTTACCGGTTCAATACCTCAAACTGTTAAGATATGACTGAAGTGCCCTTAAACAAGACACCTAACCCCAATTGCTCCCTGGCACCATGGACAGAGTTGACCACCGCTTCAGTCACCTTAGTGTGTATTTACTGTTGTGTGTTTCACTGCATAGATTTTACAAGGTTAAATGTGAAGGTCAAATTTCTCTGTGCAAGCACAATGGTCAATCACTGTACTTTAGTTCACTCTTCTACATTATGACAGGATATACATTTAGAGCTCTGGCCATCAACTGAAGTCCTAGATGCACATCCAGTACTTTATTCATCTTCAGTAGATACTTTATCTTGATCAGTGTCATGATGGATCTGGAGTCTGTCTCCGGACCACTGAATATAAGATGGGAATAGCTGAGTCACTGACTGTCTTCAGATTAAAATGAACAACCCACCTTTTCAGCAAGCACTTACAATGAGCACTCTCTCTTCACTCTCCATGACCTTATGATCTAGCATGAGGATGTAGGACTACAAAGCATGACTATAAGTCTCTATGGATCTACAAGGACATCTGCCAAATGCTGTAAATGTAAATGTGGATACACGCTCAGTGGGACACTAGTCCATTACAGGGCACTGTTCACACACTTATTCACACCTTGGGAGCAATGCAGCGTTTAACTTCAATCCACAAGCCTGTTTTTAGGAGGTCTGGTGAGACCAAGATCCCGCACACAAGCTCAGGATCAAAACTAGGACCATGGAGTTGTGGGATGGAAATGATACACACTGTGCTGCCCATTGTTGCTTTTTCAGTTGTCAAAATAGACTTAAGACACTACATTTCTTCCAGCAATCCTTGCAAAAACCAAGTACCAAAAACAAAAAAGTACCAAAAAGACTAAAATAATGTCTTTGGAGGTAAAAGTCAGAACTTCCCCCTGATGATTTCAGCTCTGTTGTAGGGCTCTGGTTCTTTTCTGGCTATTTTCAAGGGTCATCGAAACTACATATGAAACCTGACAAGGTTTTTAACAGAACATCATAATCCACTGTCAGGTGCCTATTTCTACTAAAGCAGAATTATAATTACTTGCCTGTTCTATATGAAAGCCTAAGGAACAATAGCCAGGATCAAAGAGCACCCAAGGCGGTATGAGTCACCCCATTTTCACACGTTTTATACTGAGAAGTGAGAATAATGAAGCACAGAATGAACTGCATGCTTTGTCAAAATGTCACTTTATTCTAAGCACTGGTGCTAAGATGGAAAGGAATTGAACAAAGCTGGTGGAGGGTTAATGCAGTGTGACTGATGGGAAAGAAGCAGCGTGTCCATTTGCTTTCCACCACTGAAGTGCACTCAGGCCGTATGTTTAACCCGGAGGCTAAGGCCAAGACATTCATTCAACATGGAAAAACAGTCAGGTCTACCTCAGACACTCGCTTCTGTCCGAATTTGGAGTCTTTTATACAGGAATCAAAGTTTAAGGGGTTACAAAAGGTCATAAATGGCGGTATAATCATAATACACTGTTTATGATGGTGTCATATGTAGACAAATATATAATGAGCTGAATGGCTTTTATACACCAACCAGCCATAACATAAACACCACCTGACGTGACGTTAATAACATTGATTATTTCATTACACTGGCACCTATAATAGGGTGGAATATTTTACACAGCTGGTAAACGGTCAGTTCGCCAAGCTAATATGCTGAAAGTTGGAAAACCATCCAAGCATAAGGATCTGAGCAGCTTTCCCAAGGGCCATACTGCGATGGCTAGATGGCTAGTGAAGATCATCTCCAAAACAGCAGGTCTTGTGGGGTGTGCCTGGTATGCTGTGGTTACTGCCTATCAAAAGTGGTCCAAAGTGGGACAACCCATAAACCAGCAACAGGGTCATAGATGCCCAAAGCTCACTGATGTGCTTTGCCCATCTGGTATGAAAGACGATCCACAGAAAGATTAGGTTGCTAAAGTCTTTGTGCCAGATAGGTAGTCCATGCCCCAAGGCGTCAGAGTGGTTTAGGCACACGGTTTTAATGTTATAGCTGACTGGTTTAAGTTTAACCCACAAGAATCTTTATTTTTATTATTTTCTGTTCCATCACTGCAGAGAAGAACGAGGAAGAGGAGCATGAAGCCAAGCAAGAAATCAAAAGGCGGCTTTCTCGGAAGGTATTGCACATTTCTACTTCTGTATTCTTATTTGTCTTTGCTTTATTATTATTATTTTATTATTAAATGCAGGTTACATTAAAAAAGTGTAGTTTTGAATCCTTTAAGGGTTGAACTTAAGATTGTTGTATAAATTTACTGAAGTTGCTCGCAATGAATCCACACTGTCATTAGGTGGATCAGAGTGAATTTGTGGTACACTGCTCCATCTGGTGGATGTGAAGTGTGCAACCTGTAAAGTGAGAGGGTTAATTAATATTAAAGGAAAATTGGTGTATATTTATATAAATCTGAATGAGTTGTGTGTATGGAGCTGAAATTGTGACTTTGTTATGATATTCGACTAACAGAGCAATACTTGACCCCCTAAAAAAATGTCCTTTTTAATCATTCCTTTGTATCATTTTGAATGCACTTTGATTTTGTATGTATTTTAAAGCCTTTGGTTTGCGTAATTCACTGCTCTCTGTTACATAGAGACAATACATACTGTATTTCAGAGCCTTTCTGTTTTTTGTTTTTTTTTTGTTCGTCTGTAGCTGAGTCTCCGACCCACTGTCGCAGAGTTAGTGGCACGGAGGATCTTGCGGTTTAATGAGTATGTAGAGGTGACAGAGGCGAAAGACTATGATCGGCGTGCTGACAAGCCCTGGACCAGGTTAACGCCTGCAGACAAAGTGAGATTTTCACCAATTCTTCCTTTTTCCTCATGCAACCCTGATCCTTTATAACATCACCATCAGGTCCATCAGGTCCATGGTATAAATGGAGGTTAAGTGAACTATTTGCCTTCCTAAATGCTGGGGAACATGACATAAGAATGTGACCTAAATGCTGAAGAATATAACCTCAACATTTATCTGATCTGTTCGGTGAAACACACATACTAGTGAACACTAGGGGGCACAGTAGTGAACACACTTGCACATGCAGGGCCCCAAACTACTACACCCAGGGAACAGCTGGGGGGTTAGGTGCTTTGTTAAAAGTCACTTCAGTCGTGTCTTGCCTTGGGATTGAACCCAGGACCCTCTGGTCACAAGACCAGACTAACCACAAGGCCACGGCTGTCCCTATGAATTATGATATAATGGTCTCGCCAAATTTAGGCCGATGACACCTCCAGAGGGCTCAACAGTGAAGACTACCCTCAAAGCTTACTTCACAAACCTATAACTTATCCAACCTCACAACTGTAGATACACCACTTTCACAAAGTACATAGACATTATACACCAACACTACACCTGATATAAATGAAGATTACTGTGTAGTTATAAAACTGATATAAAACTCAAACACAATCATTAGAGTTGGTTTATTGTGTTTTATTATTGTTATATTGTAACGCAGGGGTGCACAACTCCCGTGCCGGAGGTCTGGTGTCCAGCACAGTTTGACTGAAGCACAGATTTGGCTCAACTGTTAATCATCAGGTTTAGTGTTTAGTGTTTGAACCTCCAAACTATGCTAGACACCAGCCATCTCTGTTCTAACTTGGATCTAATGTTTGTGCTGCCACCTACTGGCCTTTACACTTACGTGTTAAGGTAAAATGTTTTGGATTAAAAAATATATCACTTTGATTTTGCTAATAAAAAGCGAGTGTATGAATGGTGTTGAAGTTGTACATCATATACCGAGCGTCTAAACCCTACATTATTCTGGGAAAGGACATGTTTTTCTAATAAATTCAGAAAAAAAAGCTCTGACTGTCACTTCTCAACATGCAATTTCTGGATCAATTTTAGACATACTTTTCTTTTTTTATTTGTTTTGCAGGCTGCTATACGCAAGGAACTTAATGAGTTTAAAAGCAAAGAGATGGCAGTTCATGAAGAGAGCAAGCAATTTACCAGGTGAGTCTGTAAGCAGCTTGTGTACAATGATTAATTAATTAATTAAGTGAAAGTGAAAGTGAGTAGTCCTCTAACCACTGTGCAGTGGAATTCACCCCTGCATTAAACCCAGCTGTGTAGTGAAACACACAAATACACACTAGTGAACACTAGGGGGCAGTGAGCACACATGCCCAGAGCGGTGGGCAGCATTTATGGGTTAGGTGCTTTGCTCAAGGGCACTTCAGCCGAGTCTTGGCAGTTCTGGGGCTCGAACCTGGGACGATCTGGTCCCAAGGCGGGTTCCTTAACCCGAATTATTTTGTGAGCGTCACATAACTATAAAATACTCGGTTTATTTTAGTAATTTGTAATGTTTGCATTTTTTTGGAAGATCTTATTCTCATTGTTACCTTTAAAAGAAAACCTGCCCACATGTTAAAAAAGATATTACAGCTCAGTTTAACCAGGTGTATATGTGCTAAATGAATATGGGTATATGGTCAGGTCCATAAATATTTGGATTTTTATTTCTCAAAATAACTTTTTATCCTCAAAAACATTGGGTTGAAATTCTATAATGAATGTAAAAATTGAAGGCAGAACATCCAGAGAACAAGCAGGAAAGCCAGACTGAGCAACACCAGGGGGAATAAACCCACGTCTGGTGATGTCTGTGGGTTTTGCACTTAGTTATTGACTGCAGAGGGTTTTTGAATTATTAAAAAAGACAATTTCTTATTACTGGCGATGGGGTGGGGGGTTGGGGTTTCTTCTAGGTTGGGGTTCCTACACGTTTCATCCAATTAGGATGCAAATACCTTCAGATTTAAGATGCCTACATATTTTTCAATACAGTATACTGGATACATTAAATCCAGTATACTGGATACATTAAATCCAGTATACTATGGTCCACTGCAATAACTTGTCTGAATATTTATGGACCAGAATTATATATT
Source organism: Duopalatinus emarginatus (assembly GCA_028565595.1). NCBI lineage: Eukaryota > Metazoa > Chordata > Actinopteri > Siluriformes > Pimelodidae > Duopalatinus > Duopalatinus emarginatus. Next base: position 22,074,687 of record JAOVVF010000039.1, on the reverse strand, counting down.
TTCTCATATGTTAAATGTCATGTCTAGACTAGACCCTGAAATTCCAAATATTGATTTATTGTATATCATCATTACGAAATAAACTCTTGCCAGTCTGTTCAATATGTACATCTGTCCATTCATGCAATTATCCAATGAACCAGTCATGTGGCAGCAGTGTAATGTACCGGGCAGCTCTTTTTATCACAAAAATATTGTTTCTGCTCACCAGCTGTTTTCCATTTTTAATTTGTCATGTGCTGCAGACTGTCATGCATGAAAATCCCAGGAGAATAATAGTTTCTGAAATAATTAAACCAGTCTGTCTGGCACAAACGTCCAAGCATCAGCACTCATTCAGATCATATTTTCCCCATTCAGATGTTTGATGTGAACATTAACTGAAGCTTTTAACCTGTATCAGAATTATATATATTGTCATATGATTGGCTAATTAGATCATTCCAGAAATGTGTAGATATACAGGGATGCCTATTAAAGTGGCTAACGCCTGTATGTTAGTGTTAGACTTCAATTTATAATATACATCATTCAGCCATAACATTGGCTGTACATAACAGGTGGTGTGAATAACATTAATTATTTCATTACAAATGAACCTGTCACTGGGTGGGATATATTATGCAGTAAATGACCAGAGAGTTCCCAAAGTTGATGTGTTGGAAGCAGATACATATGTGCATATACAGTATATTAATATATATACACGTATATACGTACATATGTGTGTGTGTGTATGTATATGTGTATATGTGCAAGAAAATACACAGATACACAGAATATTTACAGAGGGATTTCTTTTTCAAACAGTATCGATTTTCATATCTCTGTGTCTGTAATTTAATTTTTTTTTGTCCATTCTGGCATCCATATCATATAAAATGATATATAATTAGCTTTTTAAATTAAATTTTTCCTGGGAAAAATATATGATCAAGTAAGTGTTGGAGCTGATTAAACACAATTTAAACATTTCTTTGTCAAGCAGTGAGATATTAAATTATCACTATTACTTCCATTCCCGTATGTCCACTGTTACATCATGCTGTCATTTACATTTTAATCAAATTATCGTACTTCCCATTCACATTAACCCCGGTTTTGCTGAAACTGATTATTCATCAAACTATTTTTTTCCTCTTTGTGTGAAGGGCATGTTTTAATTAATCTATTAATGTAAAATAGTCACTTTATTAATTAATTTGACTTAATAAACTGCACTGGCATTAGGATTTTGTGAGCTCAGTGTAGTTATCTTATCACATTACACCAATTTATGCTATATAGTAGTATAAAAATCTTTAAATATATATATATATATATTTGTCTGTGATATAATGCAATTGTTTGAACTGGATTTTTTTTCCCCAAAAAATACCTTTCCTCATTGAATCGGATTAAGTGGAGGTTATTGGCTTCCTCCTTGGAAAGCCGTCTTGTTTTCCAATAAATTCTGGCTTGATGTTTTTTCTCAGTCTCCCCACTGTGATTGTGTTAAAATAGCGTCCGCTCCCTCTGTGCCTTGGCAGGTTCCATCGTCCCTGAGAGGCTGGAATAGAGCCCACACTTCTCTCTTTCTCTCTGTCTGTCTCTCTCTCTGTCTCTCTGTCTTTCTTCCGGTTCGTCCACTTCATTTTCCACTGTGGGGCCAGCAGTCGAGCTCCATGTCACACACTGACATTCCGGTCATTGTGTCTCCAAACATCTAATTCGTGGTTGAAATAGAGGACAGCTGAAATGCCAGCGAGAGAGACGTCTGTGTAAGAACAAACATGAACAGGTGCCTTGCTCTGTCCCTGGCTTTGTTTGCACACACTAAGGACAAGATGACTTTTTTTTTTTTTATTATTGAAGGATTCCCAGTATGCCTCAGGACATACAGCGATATACAATAACTTCTCGATGTGGCTTTTTTTTAAATGATTTTATAACAGTGTTACAGTGTGAAGTCCCATATTTACTGAATATTCATGCATGTGGAAAGAGCATTTTAAAAATCATAGTCATCCATTGAACCCATACCATTTCTATAGGAAACTTCGAACAGGAAGTCTTACACAAGTACAAATGTTTATTCTTGTTATTATTATTATTATTATTATTATTATTATTATTATTATTATTATTATTATGACTGGTAGCAGCTGTAAAAAAAATCAGATTTGCTTTGTGCCTTTTTCTATTTCATCCAATAAGCTTCTTTGGGGGATTCATCACCGTTCGAGCATAAGTGGTGCAAATGGTCTTTTTCATATCTTTCCAGTCTCATATTGATTTCCAGTTCATTGATTTGGCCTTGGGCAAAACAGGCTGTACATTATAATTGCTGTATTGACTACAACAGGGCTGAACAATCACATCATTATCACATCATCATCATCGTTATTCCACTTGGATTATGGGAGATTCTCATCCATGCAGCACGTTGGGTTTACACAGCTTTTTACTTTTTTTTTTTGCATATGCATTTGTTTTTGGCATTTTTTTTTTTTTTTTTGTTTTTTGTAGATTTTTCTCCATAAATGGAGCCTCATCTCATCATGTAACTTTTGCACCACCCACTTTTCATTGCACCCAAAGGGGTGGAAACACTCCTGATCTGTTCTGCTGCTGCGAGCATAGCCATGTTGCAGTATATTATGATATGCTGTGGGATCAAACGTTTAATGTTACTGTTATAGGGCGATGTAAGAACATAATTTTATAACAGTAAGATGTACATGTGTGAGAGGTTGGGAGTATTATTTTGTCATTGCAAACCGATATCATGGAAATATTTAAATTATTTTTAATCGGTTGTTGTACAGAATGTGCATATAATACATGTGAATACATACAATATATGTGTAAAGCAGAATGATTGTTTGGTTTACTACACTGTACTTTTTCTGTGTTTAAGAAAACAAAAAAATTATCATCATTTACAACATAAGTGTATTCAGGTTTAGGTCCTGACCTTCCTGAACTCATCACTCAATGCAGAGACTAAAATTACCTTTACTGATGAGTCTTTACATACAGTATAATTTATACAATATTGGTTTTACAAAAGTTAGAACTGCAGGAATTCTACTGACTTTTATAATTTATACTACATTGTGTCTTAGGTCACATATTCTCCATGTACATGTTAGGGTTTCTTCTAGGTTTTCCAGTTTCTTCCCACTTCAAAAATGGTGGGTGCAGTAAATGTGTGTGAGATGCAATGTCAGCATCCCATCCTTGGCCTATTTCCATCTCTTGTCCAGTGTACCAGGGGTAGAATCTGGGTCCGCCATGACCCCTGACCAGGACAAAGATATTCAAACGTCACCACTCAGGCGCACACAGTCTGACTGCTCTGTACAGCCTGATTTAATGTTGTGTAAATCTAACTGAATCAGACCAGAAGGCCTTACTAATTTACACAATTGATTCCAAGAGCTGTTTTTCCAAATCAGTAATATTAAGATCACATTAAATCTTGCTGGTGTTCCACAAATCATTTTATTGGTTAATAAAAGAGTTCGGAGTCGGATACACTGAGCAGACGGTAAGACAAGTGGTAACAAATGTGACAAGACTCAGTTCCATGGAACAGAGATAAAATTGCAAACATAGTAAAATGTCATTGTTAATGTCAGCAGGTCCTGTTTTATAGTGGAGGTTATAGGAGACCCATGTGTCCTTTTGCTGGTGGAAAATCTTTCAAATCTTTTATTTTTATTGAGCATTTACAGTACAGTACATTTACAGTACATTTACAACCCTGTTCCCAAACTACCCTGTTCTGTGATTTTCCAGGTTAACTAACTGTTAGCTAATTAACAACAGGACGGGCTATTCCAGGATCAGGGTCGAGAGCCTGTGGCATATAGGAATATTTTCCGGTTTTCCTGTCCCTCTGTACGTCTTCTTACATGTCAGTCATAAATATGAATTTTAATACATGAAACATTTTCATTTACAATCAATGTAATACAAGAGTGTATTATCAACTCTCTCTAGAATAATAAGCTCAGCCCTCCTGTTTTAATGGGTAAGTCTTTGGCACCATGCCGCCTAATAAGCAGCTTGTCACTATAGATTTTGGTGGGGAAAGGCGACGTTAATAATGACATAGCCTCTTGACTTCAATTGATTTGAGGTTATTAGAATTGACAGGCTACTATCTATTAGAGTAATCCTATAAGAGAATGTTGAGATTCAGCAACATGGAGGCATCCAGAGTACAAAGCCCAACCGTGGGTGATTTTGTACATATCCTTATTCACTGTGTTCGTGTGCTTCCCATTTGTCAACCAGATTTCAACCCATTTCCAGCCCAGCTTTATGTCAGACTTCTCACACACTAATCAAAAAGATTCAGCATAGGAAAAGGGAGCTATATTGTTTGTATGGGAGACAAGGTCACCATGGTGCATACGCATTTCTGATAGGTGGATATTGCTTGTTGCAGTTACCATTCTTGACCATATCTACAAATATAGTGGAAGATCAAATTATACATATAATTTTAATTCAGTTTTAGTGATCAAGCTGGAGGTGACGGCAAGGAAAAACTACCTGAGATGACAAGAGAAAGAAACCAGACAAAATGTAAGAATTTAAAATTTATGAAATTTTACAATAAAAAAAATATAAGTTAATAAGTTTATAAAGTAAAAAAATAGTTTAAAACTTTTTGTTTTAAACAGTTGATATCAGTGGTGTCACTCTGCCTCACCTGCACCTATAAAGCTATATAGCTTATATATGCATTTGATTGTATATCTCTCATTTACAAAGTGAAAGTGAAACTGTTGCTGGAGCCTATTATAAAGGCAGGGAAACATTCTCAACCGGTCACCAGTCCATCACAGGGCAGACACACACACACCCAATTCACCTGACTACATGTCTGCTCAAAGCTGCTGTAGGAAACTCATACTGACACAGGGAGAACATGACAACTGCACACAGAAAGGAATTGAATCCTGTGACAGTGGAACCCACTGTACATCTAAGCTGCCTGATTTTATAGCCACTTGACATTATGTAATATGTGTTAGACGCTCAAATTTAGGTTTATTAATTCACCAGTTTTTTTCTATACTCTGTGGAACACATCTCAGCATGTCCATGCCTCGCTCATCATTTTTAAAGTTCAGCTATTTATAGCTTTATCAGCACCGAGCTGTTTGGAACTGGCAGATGGCCTGCTGTATGAGCCCACCATTACCCTCACCTCCCCCCTCCTCCTCCAGTTCTTGGAAGTTTACTGGTGATAAAGTGCTGGCAATCCAAACATCAACCTGCACAGAGCTTGTGAAATCTGCTTGGGCAGTTAAGTGAAAAGCGATGCATCAGGATGTCCGGCTGGCTGCTCTCCAGTGGGAAGTCCGCTATAATGCTGCGAAGCAGACTAACAAAGGCACAAGTGCTCAGGCTTAATTGTGCTCACTGCTTTACAGATGGTGTGTGTCCAGCTTTGTTTGTCTTGAAAGGCGGAGTTCAGTTCAGCTTTCGCTCTAGTACTGTTTACACACACACATACGATCCCAAATCATTACTGTAGGAGCTCACTGGCCTTAAAGACCCACTTGAGATGGCTCCAAGCCTGTCACTCAGACATGGTGAGATTTCATGTGACCCAGTAAATCATTTACATGTGGTAACCATACTAACCTTAGTCAGGATAGTTTAGAGTTTCTGTCATTATTTACAAAAAGCTCTCTGGGAATCCTTAAAAAAGTGAACCACTCATTGACCACTGTGCTTGTACAATCTGACCTCCGCATTTAACCCATCCATGCAGTGAAACACACTTGTCCAGAGTTTTGAGTTCACCCTATCCACAATGCCCAGGGAGCAGTTGGGGTTTAGGTGCCTTGCTCAAGGGCACTTCAGTTGTGTCTTGTCACTGCGGAGATCGAACTGTAGGTTAGGGATCACATAGCTGGTTCCCCAACCACAAGCCTACAGCTAAAAAGAGATATATATTGCCCTACAACAAGGAATGCCACCTCAGAGAT
>JAOVVF010000039.1:22018634-22041443 GCA_028565595.1 Duopalatinus emarginatus | reverse complement strand
CTGGCTAATTAATGTTAGGAGATCTATCAGCTAGCTTAATGATAGCTATCATTTAAATCTGTTAAAATTACACCAAATTATTAAAAAAATTATGTGGGGGAGGACATAATACGTCTGTGTAGAGTACATGATAAAAAATTAGGTGAAATAATAAAGTGATGTACAGTGCAGTGTATGTAGTAAATATACATATAAAAAGTGTAAAATTGTATGAATAATCACATTATTATTATTATTATTATTATTATTATTATTATTATTCATGCAGCTTTTCTGTAAGGGAGAATAGACTTATGCGAGCCAACATTAAGATAATGTGAAGTGTCACCTTATTGTGGCCTAAGGTTAGGAGCCCAAACCTTCCCTCTCTGTTTATTTGCTCTGGATCTGAAGAGTGGTTGCATTCAAGAAGCACCGCAATGTAAAAAAACCTACTGAAATGGCATTAGATGCCAACAAATGGCTGGAATGATTAGATTTCAAAGCAGTAAAACTCAAATGATCACCCTATTTACTTTGAGCTGGAGTCTGAAATCAAGAGACGTGCAGACCGGTGGTAATACCTCAGAGCTGTTGTGACTATCCATTCTGCTTACAATGAGTCTCTGTGAACCACAAATATAAGACAAGCAGGTTTCTAGTGGCTCAACCGTAGTGGTTCAGTGGTAAGTGAAAAGGCGTCATCTCATTTGTAAAGTGAGAGAAGTCAGAGAAGTCATTCTTTTGTGAATCGCCCGACTACAGACGCCTATTCAAGATCTGGTATTCATGGATGAATATTGTATTAGCTCATTTACATAGTGAATAGGCCAGTGTATGCTGAGTCACCTTTCTTAAGTGCCTGCTTCACATTTTGCCATCATATAGTGACTCTATAACAGCATATAACTGTCTCTGAATTCCCATTTCTAAGACTCTTCTATTTGATCTTGTGAAGCAATCAATAATCAAATCCCATTGATGTGTTTCTGGAACATTCCTTAACCTTTAATGGTGCACATTCTGGGAACAGGATCCTAATACTAATAAGCCACGACCATAAGTTATAGCTGTTTATACATGACTCAGGGGCTATTAATGAAGACACTTAAATCATTTCTGATAAGCTTAGTGGACCAGTGCATGTATTAAGTCATCATTATGAAAGCATTAGTTTAGTGTTATGCGTATTTGTGGACTTTATGGTTAGTTGTATTACCAGAACAAGAACCTTATAGAAGTTACCAGAACTGGGTGTTAAAATGAATGTTTTGATGTAAATCAAATAAATCAAGTGGAGGATGGTTACACATTTACTAGACTAGAAGAGAAAGGCCCAGAAATGCCTATACTTTTACCTTTATCAGTTATGTTCTTTAAAATTCAGATGGTCTATGAATAAGCAAATTAAAAGTTTTGACTCCTTAATGTTCAGTACTAACTTATATTTAAGAAAAATGCAATTTTCTAGTGGTTTTGTTATTTTTACAGTAAAACTTACTTAAGCAAGTTTTTATATTTTGCTCACTCTGCACATAGAAATTACTCAGCCCAAAAGCATTTAAATATTAATTAATTTTTTACAGATTTTAAAATGTGTATTGCATCCATCTATGTTTTGTTTTGTATGTAGTGATGTCTTTTAATCTTTCAAATTACAGGTGGTGCATATTTCATCCAAATGTAATGACAAATATATCTAAATCTATCTGTAGTGTCTGAGCCTCTCAGGCCCCCTGGTCTGGATGGTTTCAAGTTTCTGGAGCCCCTGGTTTTCTGTGGCTTCCTGAGCGTGAGGCCTTCTGATTATTCACGCAAAACCCATATGTTTATGATTTTATGTATGTACCAGGAATATTCCCCATGTGATAGAAAACCTGTAGGACAGACTGGACGGCGCTAAGGGGCCTTCTTAGTGTATAAGAACTAGATGTCCAGCCAGAACTCTTCAGAGAGAGACATTTGAATTTGGTGGAAAGGCTCTCTCTCTCCAAACTACCCGGGGCTTGAACGACACGTCTGATCGTCTGATTCTTATTTGATCTGATATTGTATTAATAAATTCTTTTAAACAGAGGACAGTGTCAGCAGAGGCTTGTTTATCTCAACATCGCTACATCATGAAGATACTTCATATCCTATCTTTAATTCTATTGACAACTTACAACTTTAGACTGTTTACAATGTGCAGTGCGTGGCTCAGTGGTGCTACAGGTAGCGTGTGTTTGTGCTACACAGCTCCATGAATCTGGATTTGTGGGTTTAATCCTCGATCTGGTCTTGGTCTGTATGGAGTTTGGTGTGTTCTCCCCATGTCTTTGTGGGTTTTTTCTGTTTTTTTTCTGGTTTCCTGAAAAAGGCATATGATAGGCAAATTGAATGTGTTAAAAATTTCCTTAGGTGTGAGAGTGTGTCTATGGTAACCTGTGATAGATTGGCAATCCGTCCAGGGGGTATTCATGCCTCGCCCCCATTGATTCCGCATGGGCTCTGGACAAGTGCTAATAGACGAAGCAGATGAGAGAAGACTGACTGACAATATACAGAAGCTAAAGAGTGAACAAAAAGATTGCAAATCCAAGTGTGATATATAACCATAATAACAGTCATGTATGAAAATGTAATTTTCCCAAGCAATAACACAATAATATAAGGGTTTAAAGTGAGAAAATAATGTGCAGTAAGGCGGCTATTGTTCAGCACTAAGCTCTTCTTACCAAAGGCTGTATTTCAGACCAACAGTAAGACCAACACTTTAATATTGTAATATTTACACACTCTTAGCAGGATACAGAATTTTGTGTATGTTGTAGCTCAAAACATATCATTATAGCCCGAAAGATTTTATGGTAAATACATAATGTATTTTATTTTGGAGACTTTTATAAATTGCATTTTACAGTTAATAAAACCATGATTGCAGTCATATAATTTCATATAATTGACATGCTAATTATACTAATTACTGATGAGGTGTGAGACATTATGTTAGATTAATTACTGAACAATGAGTGAGTGTATCTGAAAATTATAATTTGTTTAATTTGTGGGTATTTAATAACCTGTAATAACATGCTAGCTATCCTTATCAGTAACAATAATGAACATATCAGTATGTTCGTATATAAACCACAGAAGCCTAGCTTTTCTAAAGTATTAGTCCTGATAAATAAAACGAATGAATCTATTTAATCAATGATTCATCTTCAGGAATCACTTTATTGCTGGTTGTAGTGGATCTGGAGTCTATCCCGGAAAACTAGATACAAGACTAGAATATGAAAGATGCCCTGAATGAGATGCAGATTCATCATCACAGACCTGTACATTATCCAGATGATTTATAGCTACATTTGGGTTACATAGTGCAGCCGTGCAGGAAGCACAAGTCAGTTTTCTTACCACACTGAGTGAGTTACGTGAGTTTGTAAGCTATAGATCATTAGTGTAATTAACACAATAAGGATCATGTATAAGAATTGTTCAACTCCTGTTGTCTTTATGTGAACAAACCTACTTATCAGTTTGCACTATAATAATGAATGTAATTTTCTGTTAACAGTGTACTCAGGGAATCATTCCTATAAATTATAAATAGGGGAACAGTTTTACATAGGGTTGCCATTACAATTTCTTCATGCACTGTTTTTTCCTTACTGTGATCCCTTGAACCTAAATTTGAGAATAAATTGAATTATATTGGATTTATATTGGAAGTATTGTATAGTCTGTTTACTTACAGACTTTCTGTTTAAATGTGTGTGTATTATATCACACTACAGCATTTCTAGTGATCAATGATGCTTATGGTTACTCGTGACTTTATCATTGTTATTATCATGTTTCGCTGTAATCATTTTTTAACTTACTGCTTCATGTTTGAAGCTTTTCTGACTACCAGTACTTGTCCCAGTCACTGTGTGTTGCAGTGACTCTCTGTCTGCTTTACTGTCTCACACTTGTTTCCGAGCAGTGGGTAGAAATGTAGTCCTGTTGCATTTGTATTACTTTATTGGATGCACTGGATGCACTCAGAGAAAAGACACACTGGCCTTAGAAGATGATCACATGCAAGGGTATTGTGCAACGTTGTGTTCTGTTTTATCTGATGTGCACAGGAGGGTAAAGGACTCCTTACCATACCCGGCGGTGAAGGGACACACTGTGAAACCAGGAGCCTGGATCCTGACCAAGGTTTACAAGAGTACACCAACCGGTCTGAGAAACATAAAGACTAACATGATTTAGAATTCTTTGGATTAAAATGTGCATGCTAAGACCCATAGAGTAAATAAAATCATTGCAGAAAGTATTGTACATGTAATGTCGGATGTCTTTCGCTACTCGTTTTGCATGATCTGTATATACATATATGAAAATGTAATAACTACTAACACTCCTTTAGGATTATTGTGAAGTCTGTTAAAGCGTTGCCAAGGCAGTGGGACCATGGGAGAGTTTTCTCTTCTAGAAGGAAATACAAAGTTATGCTTTTTAAAGATTTGGTCTGCCAGTTGGGTTTTTCGCTCCCATACACCAGAACTATTACAGGATCTATTAGTCTCTAAGTTATTTTTAAATAACTTAGTGTCTTAGTGACAAGGGGAGGAATTGTAATGGAAAACTCTAATGTCACTAAGATCCACTAAGTCTCAAACTACATATGTGCTGGGGGACACGACTGAGGTGCCCTTGAGCAAGGCACCTAACTCCCCTCACTGCTCCCTGGGCGCTGTGGTTTGGGGCTGCCCCTGCTCTGGGCAAGTGTGTTCACTGGTATGTGTGCTTCACTGCATGGATGGGTTAAACGCGGAGGTCACATTCCTTCTGTGTGCAAACATAGTAAGGCAAAATAGTTCATTTTTATTTCATTTTTTTCCATAAAAAAGTGCTAAATGTTCCCCGTCTGGGGTTTGTCTGTGAGGAACCTGTGGATTCTGTCCTTGCAGGCTTGCGATGCTTACCGCAAGGGCAGATGTTTTCTGTGTTGCAACATTTGGAGATAACAAGGCCAGAAATTTAACATTGAAGGATTTCCCTCCTGTGTGTGTGTGTGTGTGTGTGTGTGTGTGTGTGTCTGTGTGTGTGTGTGTGTGTGTGTGTGTGTGTGTGTGTGTGTGTGCAAAGAAGAGGAGATTTTGTTATAAAAAGATAGGCTTTTGCAGGGATCCTTTTTACTCGGATCCTTTGTGCAAAGATTCAATAAAGAACTTCCTACTTTTCACTTTCAGCTCGGACTCAGACAATATATTTTCATTAAATTGACTTCATTTCATCCAGAATTTATTTTATCCACAGCAGAAACCTGGTGTAAGCTAGTGTAAGAAAGTATAATGAGTCTGAAGAAGGAAAGTGACAGTGGCAGCTGGGAGGTTTTTACAGGTGTAGTAATAAAATTATAAATGATATTCCAGCTTATAGTTTATCAGGTACAGTGATAAATTCTTTCAACTGTGTGTGTGTGTGTGTGTGTGTGTGTGTGTGTGTACTGTGTAAAACATTTATACAGAATTGTTATATATATGTTAATTCTATGACTAAAAACACATGCATTTCCAAACATTGGTTTTCAAAAAAATGAAATTGTTACATAAAAATATTTGTAAATCAGTAAAGACAGCAACATATCACTTAATGTGTGCTTTTTCAAAAAACAAAGAGAATGAAAATAAAGACCATGTGAGTGTGATCAATTGTCTCCAAAAGATCTGCTGTACATTCTGCAAGATGTTCAGAAAAAATATCCTCAGGCATTTAAAAAAAAAAAAAAAGCTAACTGTTGTTGCATGAACTCCACATAACCTCTAGAGGTGTGCTCTGGTACCTGTAACGTTAGCAACACATCAGTGAGTCATAGGCACCCATCACCCCATCTCTAGAATTAACCACCCCTCAAGCTCTGACCCTGTCATATCAAAGTCATTCATATCTTTAAACATGCTTGTTTTTATGCTTCTAACACATCGACTTCAAGGAGGACTGACTGTTCACCTAATATACAGTACTGTGTTTTATTAGAGAAATTAGACGATCAGTTTTACTGAAGGTCTTGGAGAATCTGCAACAGATTATGTGGAGGGGCTGACTGTCACACTTACGTCTTCCTTCATTGTGTTTTTTTTATCTCTTTATTAACAGGTTGCTTTCTTAACTGACATACAAACATTTATTTCTGTAACATTTTATTATTATTATTATTATTATTATTATTATTATAAAAACAACAATAATAATAATAATAATAATTAGTATTATTATTATGATTATTATATTTTTTTTTCGAAAATCTAAAATGCTTTTGTACTGACTCAATAATTCAGTCTATAACTCATAATATAAATGTGTAAAAAAGTCATGCTGATAAAGGTTATATTAAGGTCAAATATCAGAATCCTGGTGACAGACAGACTGGTTTGAGTCTTCCAGAGAGCAATGATTTCCTGGGATTTTCACAAACAGCAGGCTATAAAGACAGATAGCCTTTCAGAAATAAAGATTACAGAGATAAATACAGAATGTACTGAAAAACTAAAAACATCCAAAGACTGGCAGTTCTGTAAGTCTTGCTACTGAGAGAAGTCTAGCTGATGGGGAGTCCAGCTGACAACTCAAATAACCCTTCTTTATAACCATGGTGAGCAAGAAAGCGTTTCAAAATGACATCGGACATTGAGGCACATGTCCTACAAGAGCACCTATCACCAAAGAACAGTAATTTTTTGATGTGTTAACACTTTGCTTCAGTAGTCTCAGGTACACTTTGTGCAGATTTATATAAGTAACTCGGCTGGCAAGTTTGTCTTAGCATCCCCTGTTTTGTTTTTTTTGTTTGGCAGGAGGCAAAAAAATCGAAATGACTTTGAAAGACAGTTTCTTATCAGCACGCAGACTGCAGGAGCTTCCGTCACAAAGATTTAAACACTAACAGTCACTACAGTGACAAATTAAAACACCATTTAGATGTATAAAACAGACAGCAGTAAATAGGGTTGGACACTGAAGTGGAACGCATCCATTCAGTGACAGTGATGCGTGGAAAGCAGAAGAGCAACTGCGCTTCTAGGTGACTAGAAAATGTTAATGCAGGACGTGATCAGACTGTATCAGCGAAAACGACGACGAAGGGAGGGATATTATGATTGGGTTGCTGGGAAAGAATGCCCTCATTACCAAGATGAATGCAGGATTAAGAGTTCAGTGGTGCCAGAAGCACAGGCACTGGTATATAAAGATGTGGAAAGACTAATGCTGCCAGCTGAGTCATCCTGAACAGCGCATCCGAACAGCTTGATGAGCACGTATATAGAATTCAACAAGGAAATCCGGACTGCTTGACCCCCTACAGGGAAAAGTTCCAGCAGTAACTGCAGTAGGAGACATTTTTTCTACCATGGTGTAAAAGCACTTGTCCCCTTATCTAACACTGCTTAATGATTATAGCGCACATGTGAATGTGAAAATTGTACCACCATAATTTGGCATCTCTAGACGTGTGTGGTGATATGAAAATTGTACCACTATAATTTGGTGAATGTGAAAATTGTACCACCATAATTTGGCATCTCTAGACGTGTGTGGTGATATGAAAATTGTACCACTATAATTTGGTGAATGTGAAAATTGTACCACCATAATTTGGCATCTAGACGTGTGTGGTGATGGGGCAGCCGTGGCCTAGTGGTTAGGGAACTGGTATCGTGACCGGAAGGTTGCGGGTTTGATCCCCACACAGTGCAAGACACGACTGAGGTGCCCTTGAGCAAGACACCTAACTCCCCTAACTGCTCCCCGGGTGCCGTGGTTTGGGGCTGCCCCCTGCTCCGGGTAAGTGTGTTCACTGCCCCCTAGTGTTCACTGGTGTGTGTGTGTTTCACTGCACGGATGGGTTAAATGCAGAGGTCACATTCCTTCTGTGTGCAAACACAGTAAGGCAAAATAGTTCACTTTCATTTTCATTTCTTTGTCCTGTTGGAAGAGACCAAACCTATCAGAACGAATGTAGAACACGAACGGGTGTAACTGGTCAGAAAGGAGGCGAACATAGTTTTCACCTTTCAGAGACAATTGTAGACATACCAGGGATCCTATGGCATGCCAGTTAAAAAAGCCATACTATTGTAAAGCCTCTATAGATGTCTATGCGACCAGTGACGTGGTCATGTTGTGGCATTGTGGTGTTTTTTGGTTTTTTTTCCATAGGCTTGTCTTTACCAGTTATTCTGGCATTTTAGGGTACACATTTGGGCTTTTGCAAAGTTCACCACACTGGCATGTACCAGTCTTGTCTCATTACAAATATGCTGTGCACTGCATAGGAAAACCAAAAAAGCTCATCAGCTCTTTGCATTTGAAAGAAACTCACTGTGGTCTTTTCACAGTTCTATCTATAATTGTCAGTACGCACAAAAGCACAGCTAGTCGAAGAATGTGCCTTGGGAATCATCAGCATGCAGACCTCGGCTGATGCCTGTGCTGCATATTTCTGTTAAGTGCTGCATATTTTATTCCGGTGACATAAAGAGAAACATACAATTCACAACAAATAATTTATTTTGACGAGAAAGAAAACTGCAATAACACATATTAAGTACAGAGTGTTCTCAGAGCAAAATGCTGTCATGCAAGCAAAGTTGAAGATATTTAAATTCAAGACCTCAGTTATGTAAAGTAAATTGATATCTTACAAATCAGACTTGACAAATAACACGGTTGCATAATCACATACATAATTTGTCACCACCGAAGCATGACAACTGCATATGTGCCATTTTAAAGAACAAATTGTTCACATTGTGCATTTGATTCAGAGAAATACAAACCTAGTCTAACAATAATCACTGTATAGTTTACTAATTATTGAAAAAAGGAACAATACATTGCAGTGCAAGTGCACCAGCTAAAAAACACACACGTTAAATATTATACTGCTGGGTAACGTGGCGATGTGTGGATGCGACATGCCATTTAAATCTTACAGTATATACAGTATATAGACATACAGTATATGTAGACGTTAATAAATATCCATGATATTTAATTCAATCTGTTGGCACATGTTGACAAATATAAAGCACTGATTTTGTTTAGGAAAATATTATTTACAATATATTTAAAGCATTAAAGAAACCGGTGATGAAGGTAAAACAGTTTCTTTTCAGTTCTTTTCTGATTGCACAGTGACAGACTAACCAGTCAGGAGAAAGGAAAATCATAAGTGCAGTGTTCATTATGCAGCATGTGTTGGCCTATAAAATATAATTGGTCTAATGCACAACATGCCAGATTGTTTGCACAAGCAATTCTGATCTGCACAATTATCTGATTTCATTAAAAGCTTGGTGTTCATGTATGTTTTCCTGTTGGTGCAGTACTCCTCTAAGAAGCTGAATTCAGCTTGAGTGATGCTGTGGTATGGTACATATTCAAACTGAAGAGTCACGCTACTTTGCTAGCATATGAAATGCAATGTTCAGAATGAATCTAGACTGGCATGGGAGATTTCCATGACTATCACAGCTGACCGGTAGTTCCACCCTGACAGAGCTCAGAGACCTGTGGTGACCTGTGTGAGTTCTGAGTTGATGTCAACACTGGGCTGGCAGCGCAAATCCAGTGATGACATCTCCACTGCTAGTCATACCTGCCGGTTGGTTCGATCTACTGTGGGACTGGACTGAGCCTCGCGCTGTGGGTTGCGCGTGCGTGTTGAACGCATGGAGTTCTGCAGGTCCAGCACTGACGGACTGGGTATGCAGAACTCACGGAAACAGCGCTTGAAGTTCTCATCCAGGAAGGCATAGAGCACTGGATTGAGGCAGCTGTTAGTGTAACCCAAGGCGATGCAGAAGTGCCAGGTGATGGTCTGCAGTAGAGAGTTGGGGATGGTCACCAGGGCCTTGATGATCACAAAGATGTGGATGGGCGTCCAGCAAATGATAAAGACAGCCACCACGACTAGCACCATGCGTGTGATACGGCGCAGGTTGCGGTCCTTCTCCTTGGAGCCGGACAGCATGCGGACACTCTTAAGGCGAAGGATCATCAGGCCGTAGCACACCGTGATAATCAGCACAGGCATTATAAAGGCAAAGATGAACACGCAGATCTTTAGCAGGTTCTCCCAGTACCAGGATGGGTGAGGGAACAGAAGAGTGCAGTCAACAATGCCTTCTGTATTGGGAGAAAGAATGAGCACAAAGTAGCACACCAAAATAAGATTAAAAACAGTAAGTACATGATCTAGTACCTGAATAGTACATATGCTGCCATGGATTGCGACCAACTTATACTTTTTTTTCTACTAATGTTTGGTTTAGTATACAGTGAATTAAATGTTTACATCGTGCCATTACAACATACAAAGCTAATAGGTTTTGTGTATTATTTAACCAAAAGTATGTGGACACCTGACCATCAGACTATATGGACCTGCTTCACTTGTCATTCCGTAAACATGGCCAAAATATGAGGATGCATGTTGTAACATGACAAAATGTAAATACGTTTAAAAGGGGAATACTTGTGCAACATTACTGCATAGTGATCAGCCATAAAACTGACACCTCCTGCTGAAACAGCTCTCATCTGATGAGGCTTAGATGCCACGAACCCTCTGAAGGTGTGCTGTGGTATCTGGACATAGACAACAGATCCTTCTTTGGATATTGTGTGAGATTGGACTATTGTGTAAGCTTTCATTCCCAATGACATAACGCTGGTTCCCAGGTTGTCCTTGCTTGGACTACTTTTGGACACTGCATACTGGGAACAATCTGTCTCCTGTTTTGGAGATGCCCTAACACAGTACTTGTCAAAGTCACTCAGATCCACACACTTGCCCATTTCTCCTGCTTCCAACAAATCAAGTTTGAAAACTGACTATTCACTTACACCTCTTATGCCTAATATATACACCTCTTGGCAGGTACCATTTTAAATAGATAATCAATCTTTTTCCCCTGTCAGTGGTTTTGATAGCAATCCATTCTATTTCTAATATTTAAAGCTCTCACTAGTCCCTTAGGGAAAATGCAAACACATTTACAGAACATACTGAAACTATGTAATAATTTAACACACATACTGGTGCTGTTGCTCTCCTCGTGTGTAGTAATAGTTGAAGCCATGACCATGACCGGCAGACCGATAGCAGACGACAGAATCCAGTTGCAAACGTTGATGATCTTGGCATTGCGTGGGGTCCTGAAGTCCAAAGCTTTCACGGGGTGGCACACGGCAATGTAGCGGTCTACACTCATAGTGGTCAACGTGAAGATGCTTGTGAACATGTTGTAATAGTCGATCGACATGACAATCTTGCACAGGATGTCTCCAAAAGGCCAGGTGCCCATGAGATAGTTCACACTTTGGAAGGGGAGGGTACTGGTAGCCAGGGCATCTGCCAGAGCCAGGTTAAAGATGTAGATGTTTGTCGCAGTCTTCATTTTTGTGTATCTGTGGTGAACATAAGCAGATCACATGGAGGAGTTATATTAAAGCAAATAATGAGAGTTTGACATTTTATATACAAATAGATTTGTATTCATGGTAGAAAACAATAATGGAAAATAAAAGTAAAAACTGTTTTCTCAGAACAACTAGATTTTAACATGACTTATACATAAACACAAATCAGCCATAACATTAAAACTACTCACAGGTGGAGTAGACAACGCTGATTATCTCATTACAGTGGCTCTTGTCACAGGGTCAGATATAATAAGCAGCAAATGAACAATTGATTTGTTGCAAGCAGAGGAAAATGAGCAAGTGTAAAAATCTAAGTGACTCATGCCTCAGTGGGTCACAGCTGTTTAGGCAGGTGGTTTCAATTTTATGGCTGATCGATGTATGTTACTAAATAGATAATGTGCTCAAATGCCAAATACAGATATGAATGGGAGGCACACTATTTATTTTTTTCTCACCTGAGCAGGTGGTTTTTAACTTAATTAGGACAACTTTTTAGATATATTTTTGGAAATACAGCTAATTCAATTTGTTAGAAATTGTCTCTGGTAGCAACAAACAAATATATTCTGTAAATATTACAGAACATGACACCTTCATCTTAGTCTGGTAGCCATCTGCTGCCCATTTAAAAAAAAATATATATATTATTTGAAAAGCTAACTCAAGTTTCTTAGTCAGTATCTAAGCTGCTTATCCTAATGCTGGGTCACTGAGTCTATTCCTTGGACAGGTTGCCAGACCATCATGACTGCATGTGTTTGGACTGTGGGAGTAAACCAGAGCTCCTGGAGGAAACCCACACAGACACAGGGACAGAATACAGACTTCACACGGAAAGGACCCTGACCACCCTTATTGCTCAGAGACGCCAGAGCCACCCACAACACCACAGTTCCTGGCCAGTAAATCTTATCTTATCTTATCTCATCTCATCTCATCTCATCTCATCTCATCTCATCTCATCTCATCTCATCTCATCTCATTATCATATGGACACAGGGACACTATAGAAACTCCCCAAGTCAAATACTTATATAAATACTAATATTTAATACTTAAACCCACAACTCAATCTTTTATTTTTCAATTCTCTTTTACTCAACTCTCATGCTTTTTTCAGCTCTCATCATAATCAGGCATAACCTGGTTATTCAGGCTTTTCACATCTAAACAGATGAATATAGCAGCACCTCCCCACCTTGAAATGAATGGAGGTAATTAGCGAGGTCTTGAAAAATAATCTATTCCAAAGGTTAAAATTGCAGAGAGTCAGACATAGAGGTCGGAAAAAAATTGTGCATTTTAACAGGAACTTTTCTATTGTGCATTGAAATGAAAATGGCCATTTCAGCAGATTCAGTGCAGCTGCATTCAGCCTGCCAGAAAAAAGTCTCATCCCATCTCTGATTACTTAGTTACTCAATTTGAATACTAAGGCATGTACAAAAGGACACAAACTACACAAATTTGCCAAACTTTTGTTGTCTTATACAAAGAACTTTTATAAGGGAATTTTTAAGGTGTGGTATCTGCAGTGCTTCGAGTCTATTAATTTCGAAGGAAGCGAAATTCTCATGAATAAATTTTCATCCGAAAGATCAGGAAAGTTAGTTTCTGCTTTGAAGGGGCAGTTGTGTGTGGACTACTAAAATGAGACTTTAAGTGCTCTCTAGTTTCTATGAAAATAGGTACTTAATAAGAATAATTCATAATTCATAGTGCATTATAGTGCAATAATTTTCTATCTTTCTTATCTTGCTTATCTTTGTTAATTTGAAAGCATTTTATACGAATGTGCTCAGACACTAAATTACTCAGTAAAGAGGGGTGCATTTATGCTTTTATAGACTTATTTATGTCAGCAGACATAACAGCATTTGTAAAAAGAAGTTTGTAAAAGCACTTTTAAAGCCTCCTGCTAAATTTACAAAGAGTTTATTGTGGATTATTACACTAATTAATTTATGAGAGTGCTTGAGAAAACACACTATTATTATTCCTCTTCTGTCTTCTTCTTTTCTTCTACGTAAATAATACAGCCCAAACCACTTAACGTACTCCATACAAACACTATTTCGTAGATAATCATGACCTGTGATATGTTATTTTGGTGTTGGTGAGATTTATGCTGGAGTTTTTCGAACTGAAACAGCCATGAAAATTGAAAGGTTCGGACCTGAGGCCACCAGGACCGATCAAGTCAAATTACGGACAGACTGCACTCATTCTTCTCTTTCTATCATTCTTTTATCTTCACTCCATTCATTTCTATAGAAAGCAGTTAGACTGGGTCATGTCATCCCCACTCTAGCTCAGAGTGATTTTTCAGTTAAATCCAGTTTTTCTCTGTTCAATCTTGTCTAGAATAGTTAGACTTTCACTTAGAAATACCATTTAGACACACCTGTTCTCTCTGAAATGTTAAAAGATTGTAATATTTAACATTTTATTTTTTGAGTTATGAGGACTTGTTCGGCATGAGACAGGAAAAAGTGCCCAATTTACTTCAGTGTTAAATTCATGTCATCTGTGTTCAACCTGTCATAACTCGGGCATAACTTCTACTGAATACACATCATTTTTACATCACAATGATCACCAATGGGTCCTCTCTCATTCGGGATAGGTTAACCATTTTCCGAATTATAAGTGCTCTTGTTTGTCTGTGCTTTTCCACAAACAGCTGCACATTAACAGGAGTGAATGATAGTTGAAACAGTTGACACACACACACGGGACGGACTCTTACAGACAGGGGGATCTGTATATAAATAAATAAATACATAAATAAATGGCAGTAGTATTTATGCCTGTGGGCAGGAGTTCTTCCCTCTGTCTTGACTAGCTTGCGCCCACACACTCGTGCACACACACACACACACACACACACACACACACACACACACACTCAATGGTATTAGCCATAATCTTGGCCCCAACAGGGCACACGTTTTCAAGCACTCTTGAAGTTCCTTTAGGAAATGCACATCTAGTTATTATTATTATTATTATTATTACTATTATTATTATTATTATTATTATTTTTATTATTATTATTATTATTGTTGTTGTTGTTTTAATTAAACAGTTGACAAAGGCCATATCAGAGCATCCAGTAAAGCTAATAAACTTCCATTCCAGTGAAGTACCAGACTATACCATTTTGGTGAAAAAAGCAGAGGTTCACCATTTGAAACACGACTATTTGACTCCAGTAAAAACAGAGATAAAATATGACCTCTAGTCCATTCCGCTGGGTATAAACAAAAATCTGGCTTGTGCGTGCTTCCAGCATAACAATGTCTGTAGACGCAGCCACAACTGATGAATAGGGCTGCATTGTTTAGGTCACTGTCACGGATGAAATAGCACAGAAATACACGGTGGTGTGTGATGCACATGCAGATTCAGTAAACGCATAAGGGCCACTGACATCATAGTGTTCAGCCCTGGAGTAGTCTTCTGATTTAATGTACTAAGATCCAGTCCACATAGTCATTCTACCACTACTGGCACTTGAATCCCACTGCGCCACCATAGTCCCAAGTGTGTTTACACATTACAGACAGAAAATATACCACTATACACATGTTATAGTCACATAAGAAGAGAACGCTAGATTCCTTTGGTATCTATGGCATCTGTAAAGACTCTTATTTGCATGTATATACTACTGTATGTTTTATAATAAATGTATGTACTTTGGAGTATCTAATAGTCATAATGTTATGATATTGTTATGATATTGTTATTATCATGTTCTGATAATGTTCTGATAATATGACTAACTATTGTTATTGTAAATGTCAGACACTGGATTCGATGCTCCCTTTAAGTAGACGATTTGACAGCAATAACCTCTTTTTACAACAGAACCTGGTATTCATGAATATAAAGCTATTTAAAGTCATTGAGCCTTGATAGTTTCATGAATATAGCATTGATTTTTATGAATTTACAAAATGAATGAGCAAATCAGGAGTGTGTGGCTGATATATGGTTAGCTTAATATGCTAGCTTAATTGTTCAGATGAACTGCTAAGGTTCTGCGTTAATGAACAGAAGGTTGGAGGTTCAAGCCTCAGCACTGCTAAGCTGCCACTGTTGGGCCCTTGAGCAAGGCCTTAACCCTCTCTACTGCAGGGAACTTTCAAACAATCTGGGATATGTGGAGAAGACAATTTCACTGTGCTTCAATGTATTTGTGACAAATACTTCTTCCTATTATTCTATGTTGGCAGACTAATGCTGGCCGCAAAAGAGGGACGATTATACATGTGTATGGGTAGGTGTTAAACTTTTTCATGTACAATAACAGCCTTATTTATGAATATATAATATATTCTCTGAAACTTGTCTGATGTCTAAAAATTCTAAAAACAATATGGACAAAAAGTCCTTATAAAAAAGTATTATAAGTATTATAATTTTCGTAAGCAGGACAGTGCATTTTAGGAAAAACTGGCATTTGGTATAAAAGAACCACAGCAATCCCAGCCAGGAAGTTACTAAAGATGAATGACCCACAACAGGGGCGGTTCTAGACCAAAATTACTAGAGAGGGCCGAGGTAGGGCCAGTGATTTTTCAGGGGGGCACATGTAAGGATAAAACACACCAATATTTAAGCATTTAAAATGTTTACTTTAGTTAATTACAAAACAAAACAACATACATTCAGCATTGTCTGTACAATAACACATTTTTAATTGATGCATTCATCATCTCATTCTTTCATGTACAGTAATAAAATAAAATAGAAAGCAAAAATAGATTTGCTAAATAATGAGTACTCTTTTGATCACGTGAGGGAAATTAGATCTCTGCCTTTAACCCAACGGTGAATGTGTGAAATACACACAGCACACAGTGAAGTGTACTAGCCAACTTGGTGAACATGACATCATGGCTTTGCTAATTCACAAACATAGCAAGACCAAGGCAAGGTGTGATTAAGCGCAATAAAGCAGATTTATTATCGTAGTGAACAACAACAGTAAAACGTGGATATGTGCAAACACTGACGTAATGAAATTGAATGATTTTCTTGACATTCGCCTCTCTGCAGTAGTCCTTACAGGTGTATCCCTGTTATCTCTCGCATTCACGCTGCTAGTGGTATTTCAGATGCAGGTAACAGTGTGTGTGTAGCGCTTTAAGAAGTCCGTGTAAAACGCTCCATCAGTTCCAATCTTTGCTGAAAGAAATTAATAAAACTTATTATCTGTTCAGCACAGGGGCCACAACAGGGGCCAGGAGCAATTTTACAGTTTTACCTGTTGGCCCCTGTCTATAACCGACTATGACCCACAATGTGAATTTTGTCTCACTATTCTTCTTGCATACTATGAGATTCCAGTCCTGATACACACCTGTAGTGTCTCCCAAATAACACCCTTTTATGGGTAATCTATTCATATTTGTTTACATCCCTGCACTGTATGTGTACATGGACTGCATGGAATACAACAATATGCAGTGTTGATGAAAAAGTTTAAATTCACTTTAAATGTAAAACACTGCAAACAGTCACTCTGGCATTAAACTTGTTAAAAAGGAAATGCAACAAATACCTTTGCTAAAGTACCTGTTTATTCACTCAATTGTAACGTAGCACAACATTGTGACACCACAGGCTATCAGCCACTACCGATGATTATGGAGTCATCCAAAAGCTATTTACACCGGATAAATGTGCATGCCATTTATTTTTCTCGCTAGGGCTTGTCTCTAATTGTGCGAAAGTCCCAGAGATCAATTACTCAGCTGAACATTTCAGGCTTGTGGGGAACTGAACTCTGCTTCTAATCACCAATATACAGTGTCAGTCTCTTATGCTTTTTGGTGTTTGCTGGAAACCCATTAAAATTGATCCCACATGACTGTCATATTAGCTCAAAGCGCTCTCATTTGGAAATTACAGCATCTGTCTTTCTTTCAAACAGCTGCACACAGATGGTGCTTCTCTGGCATCTTTACTGTATCAGAGCATTAAAACCAATGGGCTCACTACAATGGCGCTATCTAGCGTGTTGCATTTCATTTCAGCTTCCGTTTTTTTTTTTTTTTCAAATACAACTATATGACAGGATAGTGGAAATTGATATTGAAAACCATTATGATAACGGATGATTCACGAGCTGAACCTAGTCATCAGGTGGAGCAGGATTTATTGTTATCACAGACAAACCGGCTTTCAATTCTATTACAAAACCTCAGGATTAGCTTGTTGCTAGGGAACACCAGAACAGCCTCTGTCTCTTTGGAGTCTGCTCATTGATGCATCCATTTTTTTATTGTTTTTTTCCTCTAGATTGATTCTCCAAGTTTCAAATACGGATAACTAAATATACTAACCAAGAGATGTTGTACATCTGTCAGTGCTGTGGAGCGACGCATACCTTCCACACAATAGCAGCCGGGTGTTGTTCGGGTGAACGCCTTCGACAGAAACGTCAGAAATGCTTGTGACTAAGCTTGAATAAACACGGACCCATCTTCCGTAAGAGAAAGCAACATTGTTTAAAAAACAACTGTCTGTTCCGCTAAGGCAAGGACTGAGTCGAAGTGACACACTCAAAGCCATTACAAACTGCTGCTGGATTCTATAAAACAAAGAGAAATGAGAGCGAGGAAGAAGTGCCACTACAATGTAGTCAAAGGCTTCTTTTCTCTAATATGACAGTTGCTCCATTGAATTAAAAGTTATTAGATTGACTGGAGGAAAAGGATGAGGCGGCTTCAATAGATTAAGACAATGTAATCTGGAGGAGTCGAGCATAAAAATGCCTAATTGATGCTTATGTAATAGACATTTACATGCAGGATGAAGATGGTGATGTTCTGTCTGCCTGTGGCTGAATCATCCAGAGCTCAATTCCATCCCGGCACCTGGAGTCAATCCATTAAAGCTTATCCAGACACTCCATCTGCTTCTGTCTTTCCATGCCAGAGCTCGATGGATATTCAGAACAATGTCAGTGGCTCTCAAAGTGGGGTCTGGGGACCTCCAAGGGTTGCCAGGAAGTCTGTTTTTGTTGTTGCTCCTGTTATTTCTTTTACGTTTTTAGTGACATCACGTTGTGGAAATCACAAGCCACCATTTTTAAAATGATTTCATTTTTTTTATTGAAATGTCATGATTATTAACCAGTTTCAATGGTCCCTTAAATGCAACTGTGGTTATCCAAACCTCAATAAAATAGCATTTCACTGCAGGTTGTACAGTGTATGAACATGTATGACTTTGAATCTTGAAAAAAAATAATAATGTAGATGAATTTGTTCTGTTACTACAAGGTTCAGTAACTGAAAAAATAAGGGCTCAAATAAATAAAAATATCATAAGTGCATAAGTGAATAATAAGCCTGTTACACAAATAATAGGATTGGTGGAAGTTTGGGATAAGGGTTGTTTTGCAGTTAAAGGACTACCATGTTTTTTAAAAGGTTCAGACCCCCTGCAAAACTGTATGGTGAAAGAATCATCCACCAGCCAATCTATTTTTACTAGTAGAAAGATCAATCCAATTCTAGCCAAAAACCAATTCATGTCAAAGCTTACTCAGACACTCTGTGCGTCCATGTCAGATCTTGGCACATTTTCAGAGCAATGGCAGTGTGTGAGATCACTAACACTGGTGAATTGTAATGATCAGGCTCCTCTACAGTGCTTTAGTGTAAGGAATGGTCCAGCTTGTAAAACAGGGCTGGTGCAGTCTGCATTCAGAGATACAGTCTGTCTGTTTGTACACACTTGTTTTTCTTTTATGTTTGTCCCCTTAAGAGCTCAAGATGTCTGCATTTAAATTAGAGGTCAGATAACTTGACCTTTTAAGAGCATCCTTGAATCACACATTTCTTATATACAAAAGTTTAGGCAAAGGAACTAAGAATCCCTGAAGTATAGGACTCAGACAGAAATAGCTGAAAGGTTTGTGTTCATGTTTGGGTTCATTATTTATTTAATAAATTTTCAGTGTGCATGCAGGCCATTATTACAGTGAGCAGTGATCTGAGCTCTATAGATAATTAATCCAATTTTTCTGGCATATTGTGTAAAAACAGTAAACAGACTGTTGAAATTAATGAACTTTGGGAAAGGATAATTACAGTTCATGCCTAGCATGAATAAAATGAGTGGAGAGCTCAGGGCACTTTGCTTTACAATGCAAACACTGATGAATAACTTCTGATCAGTGCCCTGAGGCACCAGTGTGAGGACAAGTCACAAGTCTGTAGCACACTGGAGTCTTAAATGAACTGAACTGTCTGAACTGGTCAGTAAAAATTCTAATTCATTTGGCCCTTTATCCAATGTTGGGTAACGTGTATTATTGGTATCAGGACAAATTGTGTAACCACATGCTGTTCTGTTATATCGTGGATATCATTATGCTATGTATATTTACTTAATAATGACAAAATTGGCAATAAAACTAAAATAAAAAATAAAAATAACAAAATGTTACAAATAATAAAATAAAAGAAAATTTATTTAACAAACCATTTAATACATTTAGTTAATTATGTTAATAATAAATATAAATTAAATAAATATAAATATAAATTACATAAAATTAAATAATAAAATATAAAAAATTGTGCTTAATAAATAAAAAAGAACACATTCATTTCTCTAAATTGTTTTCTCCATTTCAGTGTTAAATTTAGTCTGTATAACATCTTCTGTTTCATCCATATCACATTTTGTATTATGACACATGGTCAATGAAGTAAATGCCACACACACACACAATCACACCATAGATTTTTCCACATCCCCATGTCAACATGGTGATCATACATTGATGACCGTCATCTCTCCAGATAAGCTTTTCCTTTCCATGAAATTTCAGTTCATGTCCCTGATGGAACATTGATTACTAATAAACCCTCTTCTCCTCTTCTTGACCATTGAGCAACAAGGACTGTGCTTATTTATCTATATTTTATGGTACACTAAACACACATGCAGATAGATTAACATTTATGGCTGCACCATTAAGGCACATTAAATCTGCATCACAGCATCGTGCCATGAAGATTAAGGGTTCTAATTATATACCCTTTAACCTTTAAGATCTATTTAATTAAAATACAAACATTACAATAAAGTCAGACAATGTGTCAGAATGATTCATATAATTGTGTCTAAACCGGTATTTTGGTGAGAGTAATGAGTCATGAGTAATCCAGGCTTCTTGTTCATTCATCTGTGATAATTGTGCACACATACTTGAACCCACCTCCATTGTAACACAGTTTTAGGATTATGCAGGAGCAGACCAGCTCCATTATGACCCTGTCGCCCGTTAACTGGTTGCCCTTTCTTGGACCACCTGTGGTAGGTATTAACCACTGTACACTGAGAACACCCCATAAGACCTGCTGTTTGGAGATGCTTTGAACCAGTCACATAGCCCTCACAAACACAGCAGTCTTTGTGGCGTGTTCCTGATATACAGTGGTTAGTACCTACCAAAAGGTCCCAAAGGTCAAAAAGGTGCTTGGAGAGATGGAGGGTGGGTGGCTATCCAGTCTGGTTCGTTCCCGCAGCAGATCCACAGACGGATGTGTTGCTGATGGTGCCACAGAAGACCTTCAGAGGTCTGGTGGAGTCCATGGCTCAATAGGGCAGAGCTGTTTGTTGCAGGTCATGTTGATTTTATGGCTGATCGGTGTATCTAACTGTTCTATTCCGTGGTGTTATCCAGATGTTAATCAGGGCCCCTGGTGGTTATGAGAAGTAAAACAACTGGAGTTTGGGAAGTAGAAACTACAACAAGGGTCTGAGTGCAACATATGTTTGAGTTGAATGTGTTGACATGAAAATGGGTGATTATACTAAAAAGAAGTGGCACTTAACCTTTCATGACTTGTAGATGTTTTTATGGGAGGAAAATGACAAAAAGGTGAATGGTGTAATTGTGGCCATCTATCACATCTAACCAAGCACAACAGGCTGAAAATGGCAAAGGGTCCGCTTTTATTTCTAGGAGGTTTACAACAGGATTTCTGGGAAACACTGTGACAAGACGCATTACATAACAGAAAAAACTATCCTATTATTAATTTCCAAGCATCTTCTAGTTATGTTTAAAATTATATTGTCTTGTAATGTGGAACCTGCACTAGCTCTGTGAGCAAGTTTCAGGAAATGACTGAATGAATGTACGGTCATAATCTCAGCATACATGTACACAATGAAAGCGAACCATATGAATATGTTAAGGGTCAACTTTAAATTCTGTAATTGCAGGGTTTCATAACAGGCATTGTTTCTGCATGACCAGGGCCACCGAGCACATTTTAAGCACAGGTAAATCCACCATCCAGACATTTGGACACAAATGCATGGAATCAGTGAGCACCACATGGAAAGCGGTATAAAGCAAGGCTATGCTCTCTGTGTCGTAAGATAAAAGACAAATGTGGTTTTATTATCTGACATCCATATCAATTTGCATTCGAACAAAGAAAGTTTGAACAACAATTTTTTAAAGTTTTTTTTTAGTTTTGTCAAACCAAGCACAACCAATGGCTGCGAGTGAAATACTAATGATTGTTTAAAGAATCAAGGCAGAGGCTGATTTTGTTCTACTTCAGACTGTCCATGTAGTCATGTCCACTGATAATACGATGTGAAATGCCGTCTGGGCATCATGCATTGGTAATTTAATCAATAACCTAATCTGATATTCACATACACATCCATGACAGGTCACAAGCAGTGACTGAGAAGGCTATGTGAGACATATGTGAGCTATGTGAGACATAGCTACAGGTGTAATTAATGTTAATAAAAATAGATAATATTTGGGATTTTTTTCTTAATTACAAAAAACATTTGGGAAAGAAATTAATAGTAGACAAACAGCCAAGTGTACACTGTCCAAACAACGTATAGATTACAAAGAAGGACAGAACTAAGTTGTTTAGTCTTTAGAAGAAATACAGCGTGAAGCCAGTAGTGCATTACAGATCTAAAAGTTGGCAAACATCATTCTTAGTATGCCATGAAGACCTTATGGTAACCCACATTGTTCCACACTAATAGGTTCACAGCCAAGCAATTAAAAGAGAATTTTACCCTTCCTATCTAACATGACGAGCTGTCTCCATGTGTAGCTTCTAGAAGTAACCACAAACAGCACATAGATATAATTGTGGAAAAACATCACTGTGCACCTGGGCAAAACAAAGTGCTTAAATAAAGCAGCAGCAGGTGCAACTAATCAATTATAAGTAAACATTTACAGGATAATGAAGGATATAAGGAATATAAGGAAGTAGGCAAAGCAATACAGACATTTGGGTAACCAAATGGGTCAGTAGCAGAGCAGATACACTATTCGTT